>JAJHUR010137373.1:0-18145 GCA_027495735.1 Lutjanus campechanus | reverse complement strand
TATTTTTTTTATTTTTTTTTTTTTTTAAGGTGGCAGTTTCAGAAATAAATGAAGATAAAAAAAAAAAAACATGGGGGGAGGGGAGATGCTTCTTCTGTAAGGCTGGAATATCATTGGACCTTTTTGTCGTGCTTCTTTTTTTTTCTTTAACATCCATTGCAGCTTACGGTGTAACCCCACACATCAAGTCAGTATCCACTGTGACAGGTCAGGACCGCCCTCGGCCCCGTTTCCCTGCTGAACCAATGAGAGCAAAGATAAAATTAGTACAGGATTTTGGAGGAAAAAAATACAGACACCCATGTTTCACACATTCCCCATCAATGAGCATTAAAATTGACTCATGAAATCCCACAAAATTTAGACTGAAGACTGTTTTGCCACCAGCGTCAGCCACCTTAAAAATACAGTACGTTGTGAATGACCTTTTTTTTCTGGCAAACAAGCTGACTGCTCTGAAAGATGACACCTGTTAGGGGTTAGTATGACGCCAGTAAGCAGGTGGAACTTTTTTTTAAAGTGCAGCCTTATAATTATTCTCTTTTCAAGACAATTAAATCCTCAACTTTCAATTTTCCCCAACTACAGCTGCTTTCATTTGCTCATCTTCTATACCTCTTCCATCACGTCATTCCTCTGAACTGTGTGCTTTGATAACTGGCCCACAACATATGTCGACACTGCAACCAAGCCAAGTAGTCATTTTTTTCCGGCCTCTTAAAGGCACCGACTCAAAATAAAGTGGGCCACGTAGCAAGTTCTTTTACACAAGTGAGCAGTAATGATGTGGAAAAGAAGAATTAAGGCTTATTATTTTGATTTTACCAACTTTAAAACGGTATCAAACAAAGGTTTTCATTTACCTCTGCTTGTTCCAGGGCCCCCTCGTTGGGAGAAGCCCAATCGGCCCCTCGGTGTGACGGCACCGCGGCCCCTGGTCTGACTGGCGCCACCGCGGACTGCTCCCCTCCCTCCTCGTCCTCTCCCAGACCCCTGGAAGTCATCGTAGCCATAGTAGGGGTCGTCGTAGCCGCCTCGGTAGTTGTGGTAGTCGTATCCGTAGTAATCGTAATAGTCTTCATAGGTGTAATAGTCAGGGGGGTAAGAATAACCTCCCCGTCCACCTCGGCCACGGCCCCTCGTGGGTGGTGGCATGTGGGGAGGCCCGTAATAATAGTATTCATCATACCTGAAAGAGCAGAGAGGGTCAACATAAACATGGTGCCCTGCTTTGTATTATAATTTTCAAGTAAAAGAGTCCGATGAATAGTTGATTTTTGGAGCTGGAGGACAAAAAAATTTAGACAGATACACCGGCCAATATTCTTTATACAGAATATAGTAGACTGATGCGGTAAACACTTGTGTCAAAGATATGTAATGGAGGCCTGATGTTTTAAACTTCATCATCCAAAATGATACCTATGATATCTCTATCTATTTTTTTGTAATTACAAACAACTGTTAGGGATGTTGATGACTAATTGCCGTTAAGAATTTAACAAATTAAAAATATTAATCAATTGATAGTATAGACATGTCGTAGTTGTGCCACATTTTACGTTGTTTTATCTGGCAGAACCATTTATTGAATAAGGAAAATTAAACTTCAACTTAAAATGAGAAAAACCTGAGGAAATGAGGGGAAAAAATAAACATTATTATTAATGATTAATGATTGTTGGCATTTTCAACTATGGATTAAAGGAAAACAATTTGTGGAACTAATAACTATAATATGTGTGTGTATGTGTGTGTGTATATATATATATATATATATATATATATATATATATATATATATATATATATATATATATATATATATATATATATATATATATATATAATATATATATATATATATATATATATATATATATATAATAAAAAAATCTATTATGTTTTGTTTAAAAAAAAAAAAGGTTTTCATATCAGACAATACATATGCAGAAACTGATAGAGCTTTGATTGGGCAATATCAGGCTGATAATTTCAGATGGCTCTACTAAAAGTTCAGAGGTTTGACTTCTATCATTCCCTCTTACATTTGTGTTTTAGCGGCTTGTCTCTGGGCTTTGCGCTCTTTCCTCTTCTGGTCGGGGGGCTTGGCGAAGACGATTTCAATGTGCTCTCCCTCCAGGTCTTTGCCATTGAGATCAGCCAGAGCCTGTGAAATTAATCAGGACAAGGAAATTATGTTTTTACTGCAGTATGAGTTCAGGATAAAAATCTTGTAAACATTTTCTTGACACTAACCTGCAGCTAAAGAGATTTTATTTACTTTTAAGATATCTTGCTTCACGCAGTTTACCTTCTTTCAATTTCTAATTTTCATATACATCCTTCTACTTGCGACTTGTGACTTGCGAATTAGCATCCACTATGAACACTATAATACTTGAATTGGGAAACTGTTTTCAGTTTATGTTTGCAGTATCTGTCCTTATCAAATAAACCACCATTATCTCTGCTGTAACTAAGTGTATTTCGTAAATACCTTCACAGCACCATCTCTTTCCTCAAAGTGGATGAAGGCATAGTCTTTCAATTTCTTCACCCGCTCCAGCTTGCCAAACTGACTGAAGGCCTTTTCAAGTATCTCCTCCGTGACAGTGCTAGCCAAGTTCCTCACAAACAGCACCTTGACCTGGTAACAGAAACAGAAGGTTCAGTTTTTGTTTTTTTTTGCAGAACGGGGATAAAATACAACTGCAGAGACAAAGACGCTGCTGATGACCTCTGGCCCTGTGCCTTACCTTGGCCATGACTTCTGGGTCTGGGTCCTCAATGGGATCAGCCCACTCCACGGTGACCACATTTCCCCACACCTTCACCTTGCCGCTCATCAGCCGGCGGCGGGCCTGAGCTGCCGTCTTGTGGTCTTCATACTCCAGGAAGCAAAAGCCCCTATTCTTCTTCTTGTCGTCTGGCTGGTGGTACAATATGACATCATTTAGACCCTCTGTGGAGACAGAAAACAGGGGAGGGGAGTGGTTAACTGGATTTCTTTAATCATCGTTACAATGACATCAAATCTGCTTTTAGAAACAGCCACAATCACAATCATTTAAGAAATAAAAACAATCCACAATTTAAAAGCTTAACTCAAAAACAAATGATCAAAACAGTTTGATTTTAGAAGCAGGCAGCTGATCTGCTTCCAAAAAAAAAACTGAGTGTATTAGATTTAGTGTCCAGTCAGATCTTAGCGGTAAACCATCATAGTAACGTGAGTCACTCCAGCATAGTAATGAGGTCATCATTTGGACACACACAGGAAATGCTAGTCAAAGCTTCAACCACTGATTCTGTCATAACAAGCCTTAAATGCAAAGCAAATCTAATCAATATTGCCCAACAGGAAAAGAGTAAATAATATTAAAATTTAGGAATGCTGTTGAGTAAGTTATGCAGAATGAAAGAGCGAAGGATGGTGCTGACTCACCTGTGACTTTTGCAAATTCTTCAACAATCTGCTCTTTTGTTTTACTCTTGGGGATGGAGCCAACAAACAGTCTATTATTGGCCACAGAGATGCACACGCCAATGTGTTTACCCGGTCGAATTTCATTGTTGTTGCACTGTGAAGGGATAGAGGATAGTGTAAGTAAGAAAAGGAAAAAAGTCAACCAAATCAACATAATAGAGACTATGGCAACTTGTTAGGATTACTGTCTCTTTAACCGCTATTAGCAGACATTATCCAGTTCCATTGTACGCTACATTAGCTTACTTTATTATCTTGATTAAATCCTACCATCCGCATTTTAACTAACAATTCCATCAGACCCTCTCTGTCTCTTTTAGGTCATACTTGCAGTAGAGGGGGCATACCAATTTAACAGCCTGCTGTGCAGCTTCTTTAGTGCAGAAAGTGACAAAGGCGTAGCCTCTGTTCAGGCCACTGAGAGGATCCATCATCAGGCGCAGGTCCCAGATGGGCCCAGCTTTCTCAAACAGCGGAACCAGCTCATCCTCGAAAAGGTCTCTGGGGATTTTGCCTACAAATATCTGCCGGGTTGAGAGGAAAGGGAGAGAGACACTCTTTAAATCTGACAAATAAGATAAAGACAAGGGGTAGACGGCATTTAGGTGAAAAAGTATCCAGTCAGCTCTTAGCGGTAAACTATCAGTGTAACCATGGTTACTACAGAGGATAATAAAGTTTCATCATTTGGACACAATTTGAAACCTGAATGTTCTGGAACTACTTAAAAGGTGACAAGTTCTGTACCTCTGTACCGATGGTTGGCTGTGCCCCTGAGTGAGCAGACTCTGGTGGGGGACCTCCATACTTCCTCTGGCCTGTTGTCACATCAAGTGTGTAGCCAGTCCTCTCCAGCAAAGCCTGATCGCCAGAAAATATGTAAAAGAAGGAAGGATACTGCTTAACATCCATGGATTTAAAAAAACAAGTATTTTAAATAACTTTCCCAACACACTAATTTATTAAAATCATTCAAGACAAATTCATTGTGATAGTATTGTGTGAAAGCAGCAATAGCCACTCCTACAATATAGTTGCAATATTGACAAAGGTATTAGGTCAAAAATATTGTGATATTTGTTTTTGTCCAGCCCTAAATCAGACAAAACTCAATTTTTGAACACAGAATTAGTTCTCACTTTGATTTTGGCTTCATCTGGTCCTTTATTGGTGTCTGACACTTTGGTCCCTTGTTTCTCTCTCTGTCTGTACGTCTTCATCACGCCACAAAGAAAGGCACTTTTGTTCTGAAAGAAAAGAAAAAAATACTGAGTGCTATCAAAGAATATCATTAGGACCATTTCTGATTCTTGGTTTTACAAAAAAAAAAAAAAAAAAGAATAAGCTGTTACACAAGACAGGGAGAGTCCATCTTGTAGATAATGTCAATGATAACAAAAAGCTATTGTGCAACCACAACTCTAATATATTAAGCCATATTAAATTACACTACACAGGGGACAATCATGCACTTTAATGAATGAAGGGTCAAAATTATCTAAACATTACACAAAATGGTGTCACTTGCGTACCTGAACATGTGAGAGGTCACTGTCCTTAAATTGCAAAAGGACTTGCAGAGCACCTTCCTCGTTGAATTCTTTCAGAGCCTCAATCGCTCGATCATCTAAGTCACTGTGTGACACCAAACCTGAAGGAGGGGGGACAACAGAGAGAGAACTGATGAGCTACTAACAGAAAAGACTGAGAAACTCTCAATTACTACCTTGTCATTAAGAAAGAAATTTAAGTACAACTGAAAAGGATCACAGGAGCATTTACGTTTAAGTCATTATGCCTAACAAATCTCTTTCAACTGTAAAATGGATAAATAATGATTACTACGATTAGGAGTGAGGGGCGGGAGCAGCCTAATCTAATGGAGCTGTATTCTGTCAGGCTGCACTTTGCTCTCCAACCAGCACGTTTTTGCAGAACTAATCACAACAGATGTGACAGTGCAACTCGATATGCCAGTGCCCCTCTATACTGTGGCTGGGAGTTTCTAATGAGCCGGTCTGCATTCTCCTCTATAGAGGGGCCATCACCTGTCCCAGGCAGCCACACACCAGACAGCTGCTGCCATTGTTTCTGCCTCGGCCCCATCTGGCTGAAAAGGCCAGACCAGTACTTTTCTAGATCTGACCGACCAAACAAGTCCTAAAATGACCCCCAGACTTTGTCACTGCAGCTCAGCCCATACAAACTTGTACAGGTCTGACCAATGCAACAGATACTTGAGCTGTAGCAGACATCATACTTACACCTATCCATCCCATCGTGATACTTTTACAGGGTGCAGAGAAATTTCACTAAATGGAGAAAATGGACAGGCTCACTAAAACACTCCCAGGGAGAAGACTATCCATTCGCCCTGACACCAGTGATCATGCAACCATGTTGGGAATGCAAATGCTGCAATCATTTACACATTTTCACACTGGTAATGTGTAATTTAATATTTTGTAGCACTGCAGTACCCATTTTGGTGGGAAACCACAAAAAGTTGCTTCAGGATCCCAATTCCCCCATTCAAAAAGGTGATAAAATGACAATACATGCAAGATATTGATAAACATAGAAAAATTGCATATTTGAATATGCAAGTATATCCATTGTGTCTTACCTGCTATGTAAATTTCATCTAGTTTTTCAGCAACTTTCTGTGGTAAACCAGCTTCTAATAAAGTCTGGAAGTGCTCAGAATGGGTAACTGCAGCAGAGGTGTCCATTGGTTCTTCTGGACCATTTCCATTAATATGTTCTGTGGCCATGTCTCCAGAAATCTGTGTAAATGCAATGAGCCAAATTAATCCTGGGTCAAGGGCAAGACTTGGGATGTGTTCAGGAGAGTGCAAAGTCTCAGATTAGTAAGAAAATTGTTTTTAAAAAATGGGTTGACCAGTTGTGATCTTGGATACAGAGTAACTTCTGTATTATTAAGCACAAATTATCAATAAACAGGGGATGTCATCGTGTTCAAAACAAGTTATCATGGTCATGTGGTTCTTCTCAGTCTGGAGACTTTCCACTATCCTGAGTTAACACTTGCAGCTCTCAGCTTGCATGAGGTAGAAGCCCAGAAACCTGTATATAGGCAATTGACAGATGTTTCAACATCGAGCGCAAGACAGACAATGCACATACCAAATTCCCCACAGAAATCAATGACATCTTGTAAGAACAGTGAAAACTACTGGGTTTGTGTCCATGTGACAGTTATTTTCCATTCTGGTTTGTCCTGGGCTACGAAGTTTGTGCAGATGGAGCCAAGTTCACTTGCTAACGCCTGCATCGCAGCCCTCTTGGTCGCTGCTGCTGGTGCAAAAGCCTGGTCTGCTTTGGTCTCTAAATTACATGTTAGCTTACCTTCTCACTGCTGACTTCAGCACAGGCTAGATAGCTGATACACGTGTTCCATCAGAGAGTGAGCCCTGGTTTCCGGTGGCTGACCAAGTATGCACCCTTTAGCATTTAGTCTCTTGACACTTTGACAGCACATATTGTGACACTGAGGTAAATACTCCAATTATCACATTAATGGCCAACCTAACCGTCACCTCCCATGTGTTGTGTCGACAGATACTGAGGCATGAACTAATGCAAAGCGGCAATCTAATTGCTCTCTGTTCATATTACTGAATGCGGCAACGCTGGACCCAGCAAAACGTGGACGGCATTAGACTGTTTTGGCCTTCACTATCATTACCCTCCATATATCATGCAACCTCTACCATGTAGTGTCTGCTAATCCACCTCATATCGGTAAGCACGTGCTTTCTCTGTGGTTAAAAACATTTCTGCAACGTTAAAACTATGTATAACCTCCTTGGGCAAAGCAACATTGAATCTTGAATCTGTAACATTAACAAATCCTAGGGAATACATTATTTTTATCAGACATAACGATAACGTTAGATTTAGCGGGGGGGGGACTGACTCGCACACGTTGAGAAGCTAGCTTGCTAGCTAGCGGGCTAGTTTGCAAAGCTAATGTTAGAGCAATCGAGCTAACTGGGGATCTTCATCGGGACAATAACATGACGCGCCAGTATACATTTTCAATGAGTGCATGTGGATTTAGTGTTTTATTAGGCAGGGAGCATGTCAGTTAGGACAATAGTAGCGTCGGATCGAAATTCCCTGCTAATATAACGGGCTTTTCCCAGCTAGCTGCTGTTAGCATACGATGACAATGAGCATGTCAATTCCATGATCTGTCAAAATAGGCTAGCTGAAGCTAACATGCTAATTCGAACGGAATTTCACTGAGGCCATTGTTACAACGTCATTTGTCGGCACGGTCTTCACCAACAGCCAAAGTGTGGCTTTAAATTTTTATTAGATACAACTAGGCCTTAGAGGCTAGGGCTTTAGCCTGCTAGATGCGTGGTTTGTCAACGTGCCGCCATATAGGAAGAGTCCATTTTCAAAAAGCCGGTCTGGAGAACTCGTTCCCAACCACCACCAGTTTCCACATTGTTTGAAACAGCACCACACGATTCAGACTTTTTAGCAATCAGTTAAGCAACAATCACGTGATCAATTTAGTAAGCATTCGCCCTACCTGCCGCTGGATCACCAACGTGTATGGTGTTGATTATTTAGGAAGATAAATGTGATATTTAAAAGACAGAAAAAGTGTAAAACTCCCGGCACTGATCCGGCTCCAGTCATTCACTCTTGATGATGTAAAATGGCTGCCACGTTCACGCCTCGAGTTTTGTCTCGTCGATGGGGTTTCTTGGACCGCCCTGCACGGGCTTGCCTTGTATGCATTTTACAGAAGAGCAGCAGGTCATCTACAGCATCCATCATAATTATCAACGATGAGTATTTTCGCCAAAACAGCACCGTTTATTTCACGAAAACAAGTGTGAGCTAATGGAGCAGTTAAAAGGTTAGATACAGAAACAAAATGTTGAGACTAAAAGACAGAAATTAAGTAAAATACAAAAGTAATTATTGAAATATGACAAGAAAATATAACAATGAAAATATTAGCATATTATTAATAATTTACTAATAATATAATACCGATATTAATGAAATACAGGCTATATATTTTAAATTTGGTCAGTATTCAGAATGTGGTCAAAGTGTTATGAAATGCACCTCCTGCATATTTAAATCTAAAGCTACATACTGTACCTGGGACCTTAACAGACCTACTCTTGCACTTAATGCCCCTACACAACTGAGTTTGCCTGCATGACTGGAAGTAATAAGGTATGCAGATCCCACTTTTCACCACACTGTGTCACTCTTCTCGTAGATTTAACACTCATCTCCCACATGAACAAAAGAATCTGTCAGAGTGTGTGTATGTGTATAGAAAACAGCACGATTATTTGTTTGACATGACAGAAATGAAAACATTTGGACCGCACATTTTCAGTTCTGCGGTCAATATATAATTATAATATCCAATTTTATTATTTAGGAAACAAAAAAGGGGGTCAATTCTGGTTTCATGTTTCATGATGTTTTGATCATTGTAACTAAAGTGCTGTATATGTAACATGATAGTCTACAGTAGCATGGTGAGTGAAGCTATGGTTAACTATGGAACACTCAAAGAAAACAGTCAAACTACATTACAGTGTGATTAATTATCTATTAGAGAGTAAGCAGCACTACCAGACTGAGACAGACACACTGTAACAGAGAGATACAACCATCAGACACACAGTGACAGGCAACACAACTTGTCTGTTTTTAATGCAGAGTTTAAAAACAAAACAAAACTGATATTCCAGGAGACAGCTCCAGCTGGGGTCAGGCCACCAAAAACAGGGACTGTCCCCAGAAACCAGGGACGTCTGTTCACATGGGCAACGTTTTGCACTTCTCAAGAGTTGTTTAGTTATGCAATGCAAAATTACATAATAATTCTTAGTGATTTTGCAAGTTGTTGTTTTTTTTTTTTGTTTTTTTTTTTGCAGCATCAGGATAGGAAAGACAAGTTACATTCATTTTCATGCATGCATTGCAAACTGGATCACAATTTAAAATAAAATGCTGTTATCTACATTTGTTACAGTCTAATTTAAGAAATTTAATTTTTTCTCAATATGTTGTGAGTGAGTGAGAGAGTGAGTGAGTGTCAGCTGCAAAATAAGTCAAAAACTGGTCAGATTTCACTTTTTAAACAATAATTTATGCGTTCACATGTTGGATAATACAAGTAGGGCTGAACCATTTGGAAAAATGTCTAATTCTAGTTATTTTGATTTTGATATGATTTGTGATATTAGAGGGAGTGATCATTTTTAAATATTCTCATTTTCTTTTAAGAACATTGAAATGATAACGGTGTGCTTCTGCAGGGATGTTTATCAAACAAAACTGTTTTCTTAAGTCTGTAGAATATGATGTGTAGGCCAGGACATCAACACAACAATAGTTAATTAAAAATTATTTTTTATACACATTTCACCATTAACCAATCGTGCCTCCTGCAAATGAAAATTGCTGTAGGCTATAGTACGATTATGCTAACATTTTGATTAACTGTTCAGCCCTTAGTCCAAAGTTAATATTGGACTCACTATCAGTAATTAAAATTTTTAAATTACATGTGTCAGTGTTGATCCTTGACAATACTTGGCAATGCACAAACTTTGCAGTGACATTGTAATGTGAGGTATGAATTTGGGACTGGGTTATCTGCTATCTTCATCACAAACAGGGTGATTGATGGGCTTCATGTTTGGCTCATGGCTGAAATAATAAAATTTTAGCAGGTATCTGACTCCAACAACCCCCACAGGTATAGAGCGTTAACAGCTGGATGATGATGGCTGAAAGATTTGGAGGAATAACTTGAGCAGCTGTTGAGGAACAGAGCTACTGAATGATTTCATGGCACGTTTTCTCAATACGGTTTAGAAACAGTTTTGAAACAGTTTTGAAAGTTGTTTCACAATGAAATGCAAATTACAAGCACAGACATATTTGAATGACACAATGATTAAAAAAAAAAAAGTAATGACAAAATGTCTGTAATAATGTCTATTTTGAATTTATAATGTGGCTCAGACAGATAATCTAGTACAAAACAATTAGTTCAAAAGTTTTTCTTTCAGTTGTAAAACTAATGCATCAGGTGTTTTCAGGTATATTTGCCAAAACTGTCTGCAAAATTTGTGATCCTGAACTTCTAGAACTATAAAAGAAAAGAAAGGAAAAAAAGTCAAATGAACAACAGTTTTTAAAGTCAGCATTATATTTAGAGGTACAGCTCCACAGCAGATAAAGGGAAATTTTGTTGGTTTTGATTCTAAATTGAAAATTGAGTCTCTATTCTATTAGTGGTAGAAGTATTAAGAGCTTTTATTTTAGGAAATGTACCAATGCTACAATTGAAAAAGACTCCTGCATTCAAAATCTTATTTCAGTAAAAATCAAGAGTTAAACTACTCACAAAAACAAATTTTGATCTGTCTACGTATCATTATTATAAATTCTACTCTTAGATCATTATGATGCAGTTAACCTGTAGGATGAATTTTAATATTCAAAGCTGACTGCTAATTTTACTCATTTTACCATATGATAATGCATTATATTTTATCATAAGCAATATGATATTTATCTACAAATTAACTACGAATTACAGGTACTTAATAAATGTAGTGGAGTCAAAAGTACATTTAACAGAGCTGAAGTAAAATTAAGACTCTCAAGTAAAGTGCAAGTAACTCAGAATTGTACTTAGGTTTAGCACTAGAATAAATTGACTTTCCACCAGCATATTTATTGTTCCAAGAGGCCAAAACCTTTATTTCATGAGATAGTGATTACCAAGATTCTCAGATAATAAAAAAAGGGATCCAGGATGTAAATAGGCAACAAATGGTACATTATAATGAAAATATTCTGAGTTTGAGAAATGAACAGGGTCTTTACTGACATCATATTGTCTATTTAACCAGACTAAATATAGTATTCCAGATAAAGCCGACACAGTGGTGTATTTTTGTTTATGACCACATGTATGCTCATGAAAACATTGTGTCTTATCTGTCTCTGACAATGTCTGCCTTGTTTCCAGTGATATACAGTAACTATGATACAGTCTGATGACGAGCACAGACTCTATTTTGTGGCTCCGTACGAACTCTTGAATGAGATAAGGGTGGTAATTGTTCCTGTATTACAGATCTCTCATGCCACCGTGTGGAGAGAGTGTCTCTGTGTCCTCATCAACCAAAGCAAAATAATCCTGAACGATTTCACTACACCTCTGTTCAACACTATGGGTCTTTTGTATTACTTTTTGCAATTCTTGTGTCAATGATAAGAATGTATGAGATAAAATAATCATTTATTGATCTTCCAGAGGGAAACTTACAGCAGCACAAGGACCGAACTCGTACAGACAAATAGAGAAGCTTAAGGTGAATAAATTATTAAAAATGTATTCAATAGGTATAGAATAAAATAGAAACTATACAAGAGCAATTAGACTCAAAATGCTAAATTACAGGCAATAACATTACATATACCGCATGCACATCCAGTGTTTTGCTTGAGATAATAGTCCATCATATACATTTGTATTAATATTGAGGTATAATTCAATAACTAGTTTAACACATTATATATGTACACATATATATGTTGTTACAACATGATATAATATAATACAGTGCAGTATTTAATGTTCAAACTGATAAACTGTTTTTGTAAATACACACTCATACTGAATTTGATGCCTGCGTCATGTTCCAAAAAAGCTGTGACGGGAGCATGTTTACCTCTGTGATACATCAACTTGACTTAACAACACTCAGTGAGCCTTTGAGAACTGAGGACTCTAGTTGTTGAAGTCTTGCTTGATATACAACTTCAGCTGATTTTTCAATGGGAGACAGATCTGGACTGCAGGCAGGACAGTCTAGTACCTGAACTCTTTTACGCCACTCTGTTGTGATACATGCAGAATGTGGCTTGGCATTGTCTTGTTGAAATAAGTAGGAAGACTACAGATAACATCTGGATGGCAGCAAATGTCACTCTAAAACCTGTCTGTACCTTTCAGTATTAGCGTGACCTTCACAGATGTGACAGTTGGGTACTAACACAGCCCTGTAACATCTCTCATGCAGACATTTGAACTTTGTGCTGGTAACAATCTGGATGGTCATTTTCCTCTTTACCCTGGAGGACATGACGTCCATGATATCCATAAACAATCTGAAATGTGGACTCATCAGTCCACAGCACACTTTTCCACCTCAGTCCATCTCAGATGAGCTCAGGCTTCAGAGAAGTCTGCAGTGTTTCTGTTGTTGATATATGGTTTTCGCTTTGCATAGTAGAGTCTTAAGATGCAGCAACAATTGTTTTCCAAAGTGTTCCATGCTTGTGCTTATGAACAACTGAGCCTTTCAAGGATACCTCTTTAATGTAACATTAAATATATATAGCTCAGAATAAGGTATATAATGAAGCATAATATTATGCTTTGCTTTGAAGGAAAAAGTCTAAATATTTTCTAATAAAAAAAAAGGAAATATTTATATAGATGCAGTAAATGAGGTAGATGGTTGAATTTTTTGCACTGGTCCACAGTGCAACATTTTTATTTTTGCAAAAGCAAAACTCACATGGAAGGTTAGTTTATCAGGCCAAATATACTTTTAATATGACCTAAATCAGTCTGCTGTGACTCTCAGGTGTCTAGAACTCTTTGATTTAATGAATATATTTCATAGTCCTCAGTTCTGAGCCAGGATTGTGAATATGCTTTTCTCTTTACTGCTACATAAATACCGTTTTTAGCTTCATTGCCAAGAAAACACAGATCTCAGCTAATGACCTCATTTGTTGTCTGGTGTCACTGACATGTCTGTGGTTATCTCGGTGATGCCGTCCAGAGCACCTTGGCTTTGAGCTGAGCAGAGCCTGGCTGAGAATAGACATGACCTGCTAACCTCACTTATGTCTCCCTGCGCCCTCTCCTCTGCAGCAACAGTGTCCATGTTGACACCAGATCCTCTGAGAACATATCGGACTAGTCTTTCATCGAGCATGACCATGAAAAGTACGCTGTTTACTCTACACCTGGGGCTTTCCACGACGTCTCTGTGGCTCTCATCCTCCTCATCGAGACGGATTAATGTACCATGCAAAGGTCTGAGAGTCTGAGCATCTTGGCCTTGTTATGTACCTGCAGAACATGAGAAACTCTGCGCCACTGCTTTTTCATAAATCAAGAGGCTGTGCAGCAGTTTGAAAAAAGAATTCAAATGTAGAGAGAAAGGAAAGCTGCACATGTCCTCAAATTAATTGTTTTAGATTATATTTTTATGCTTATAAAATTTACAATACAATGTATAAAGGGTACAAATGCTACTGTATGATACAAGCCGTTAAACATCTCTGTGATTTAAACATCTCGTCTTCCACACTTATTGAATTACCAGTCTTAGGCTGAGGATTTATCACCAGCACAACCAAGGACACAGGACATGGCTACTTAAGTAAACACACAGATGAAATACAAAATACATTCATATTCATCCTTGACATTTAGGATGTCGGAGGTGGACAGATGGATACTCCTTAGCAACTATCAGATGTCTCTTCATGTATTCATAACATCTTCCATCCATCAGTTCCTCCCGTTCTGAAGGAGCCGCAGCACTGAAATTAGTTTTGCCTCAATATACAGTACAGAGTAAAAAGAATACACTCCAAATAAATAATTTATGTAATGTTTTATGTAGGTTTAGCTAGATTTATTATATTTTTCAATAAATATTATAAATATTTCAATATAATATTCCAGTATAGTTCAAAATCACTGGTCTGATCCAGGACATTAATTCACTGTTTAGTCCATGAAATATCAAAAAATAGTGAGCAATTGTCATCAGAATTTCCCAGAACCCCAGGTAACATCTTCAAATGTCCAAGGACCAACAGTATTTCATTTACATTTCATCATATATTCCAAAAAAGCAGCAAATCATCACATTTGAGAAGTTCGGATCAGTGATTTTTTCCCCCACTTTTTTGCTTTAAAAATAACATGTGTGGATACATATTTTTGCATATTTTGACATGCTCAGATTTCTTTTTCTGTTCTTATCATTTCTTCATGCTTACATATACTTGTGTTTTTGACTGGGAGCAACTGTAATGCAAACAATTGACTATCAAAATTGTCTACTTATCATTTTGTAAGCGTTTTGCTGCCACGCCAAAAAAAAAAAAGAAACAGATCAGTATCACATTGTAACATGAAAAATGTATTGTTAAAACAAGATGTTTTTCATGTTGTAATTAAATATTTTAATGTGGTAACAAGATATTTTCATGGTATTACAATATACATGTGTATCATGTTTTAACAAGAAACTTTTCTTGATATAAAAATATACTATTTATCTTGTTTTACTGTTAAAAGTTTTGAGTTATATATATGATAACTTATTGTTAAACACAAAACTTTTCATGTTATAACAAGATAAATACTAAATTGTTAGAACAAGGAAAATCTGCTGGTTAAACGGGGATAAGTTTGTTGTAACAGTGTGAAAATATTTTGTTATAATGTGAAAAATATCTTGTTTTTTTTCCTGAAAATTTTTCTGAAAATTTCAAGATTTTCACTTTAAAATGTGATATTAATACGTTTTTCTTCTTCTGGAGTTGCAGCACTATGCTGCTATACATTTCAGCTTTTGACTGATGTAAAGATTTTGATGTCAAATTATTTTCTATTAAACTGAGAAACTCAAAGGAAACTCAAATAATTTGTTTCATTCATCTTTTCCAGGAAGAATCTCAGTGCACTGGAAGATCAAAACCTTCACAACTCAGGTTATGTCTGTCTGTAAATCACTGACAATTTTATTTACATCTAATTCAATTTTAAAAAGGTCCAGTGTGTACCATTTACAGGGATCTGTTGGCAGAATGTGGCAGAAATGGAATGTAATGATGTATAATCACCTGAAAATAACAATTGCTGTGTTTTCGTTAACTTAAAATGAGCTGTTTATATCTTCAGAGGGAGCAGCATGTGTTTTTGCGCCAGTCATAGTTTCTCCTACATGCTTGGTGGAGAGAGGTGTTTGCAGTCTGCAAGATACCACTAGATACCACTAAATCCTACACACTAGTCCTTTAAAGTCAACTTATTTAAATGTGTAAGAATATTAAGAATATTTTTTTTTAATCTATTCTTTGGATCCAACAACTATTTCAAAAGGTTTTTGGCTCCTAGGCCATTACTTTAAAAGTCGTATTTCATGACATTTTTCACTATTTAAGAAAACTTTTAGGACACTTACAGCTGACCAATGTTTTTAGTTTTCATTTTTTCAGTAAATCTGCCAAACCTCCAGACAAAACCACAAACTATAACAACCCCCAGTTACCAACATAAACCCTGGAATTAAAAGCAGCATCCATAGTCAGGATGGAAATCTGATGGGAGTATGTTTTGACTTTCCACTGTTTGTCCTTATCATTTTGTGCTTTGAAGGGATTATGAGGAAGGTTGCAAAGTGACCAGTGAGATCACTGATAAGGTTGTTAGGTTTCACTTAATCCAGGAGGTCATCAGAGACATGAGGGACGTGGGTATAAATCGACCCAGAGTGAAGCTGAATTCCTCAATAAAAAGCGGTCGTCCTGCACAGAGGCACAATGAAGGGGGAACTCTCTGTCAACATGGTAATATGTTTATCTCTATCTGACCTAAATGTGCTTTGATCATAAAGATTTTTTATTGATTATTTCCTTTTGTCTCTGGATTATTAGGTAACAACCACAATGGGCTCAGTGAGATCAGCTGGACTGTCTCTTCTTCTGTTGTCTTTTCTTCTTTACGTTGCTGATTCTTACCCCAACATTGACTTATCAAACAGTAAGATTTGTTTATAATTTTAAGTAATTACCACTCACCCTAATTAATTAATTGTTGAAATGTAAAATGCAAGTACACAAACCAAGGATTTCCTTCAGTAAATTAGCACCATATGCTTTTCTTTATCTCTACTGTAGATTCTACACTGTGCCTTTAATCTCAGGTCTCAGATGTTACTGGCGTGATATCATAAGCTGTCCATGATCAATATTTTGTGATTCTGGTTGTAAAGCCTGTATCGTCTTTCTGCAGTGGGCTGTGAGGAGTGCACACTGAGAAAGAACAGTGTTTTCTCCAGGGATCGTCCAGTCTATCAGTGCATGGGCTGCTGCTTCTCCAGAGCGTACCCAACACCTCTCAAGGCCATGAAGACGATGACCATCCCCAAGAACATCACCTCGGAGGCATCGTGCTGTGTCGCAAAGCACAGCTACGAGGTAAAAAGAAAAAAGACGTGTCAGGCAAACTTTTCTTTAAACACTGTGAATGTTTACTGACTACACTGTAGAGGTTACTGGTGATGTCCTGATAACCTAAAGACCCACATCCCTGTTTTAAATTTAGCCGGGCTCTCTTGCTGCATCTCTTCCTCTCTCCCAAAAAGCCCCATCTGTCACTACTGTTGCTATCAGCAAAGGCTAAAATGACAACAATTAAAAAATATATATTTGTAAAGAAAAAAACAATAAACAAAGATAACATGAGTATTGAAGACATTGGTTGGGTTGGTAGGAAACTACAGGCCTTATGTTAGCTAAATATTTCCCAATATTTGCAGATAAAATGCTACACTTAAGGCCCAGGCATAAAGATTTTTTTTTAAATTTGCATTTTTTTGTATTTTTAATTTTGACTTTTTAAGTTGAAACGTCAAGAAGAAATTGAGCTTTCAGTATTAGTGTCAGGCATCAGGAAAAAAATAAATCAGTCGAGGGAGACTTTTTTCTGTCACATTTTGAGTTGAAATGTCAAGAAAAAAAAGTTGAACTTCTAGGCCGAGAGCAGCCGTACTTGCAAATAATTTTTTAATGCCATTATCTCAAGATGTCAAGTTAATTATTTCTAGGACTTGATTTGATTAACTCAAACTGCTGAAGCCTTGTATTAACTTCAGCTGGACTTTTGGAAACATCTGCTGAAACAACCTTTTGATCGTACATACCTGCTGCTGTAGGTTGATGTCACTTTGTAAATATTCACTCTTTTCTTTCTTCCTCCTCATCCGTTCCTCTTCCAGATCGAGGTGGCCGGCATACGGGTGAGAAACCACACAGACTGCCACTGCAGCACCTGCTATTTTCATAAGATATGACAGATGGGAACTGGAGCCCATTCTGCAGCACTCAGCTTGGCAACAAATGGTGTTTCTTTTAATATGCAGGAGCTCTTCTGTGTTTTAAAATGTATGGTATTGGTGTTGCCAGATAATATTTTTGTAGCCATTCTGTGTCTGTGACGTGTAATTAGCCTACATTTTTGCATTGATAGATGTGTATGATTAATTGTAGATTGAAAAGCAATTAAAATGTGCACCCACATGTTGCATTTTCATGAATGTGTCTTACATGGATATGCATGGGATTGAGTCGTGTATGTATTAGCAAGTTGTTCTGGACATGTGTCTATTAATGCAGAGATTCTCAATTTTTTCTCAACTAAGAACCCCTTACCAGATGTTAAAACTACTGCAGATCCCCTGACGTGTCATTTGGATAACAGAGAGCTGGTTTCCACCATTAATGTGTGATGTGTGGGTGAAACGTGTTTGA
>JAJHUR010137372.1:1783-13570 GCA_027495735.1 Lutjanus campechanus | reverse complement strand
TACTCTGGGAATAAGTTAATCCCATAATGACTTCCGAAGATGGCAGAGTCGGATCGGCTTTCTTAGCTGGGATAAGAAAGGGAAGGTAAAGAGGGAGGGTGGAGGAGAGGGATAGAGGTTTGAAAAAGAGGAGAGAGAGCTGGATACTCCTGTCCACCCCGGGGCAGTGTAATTATATCTGAGGATGAGATAAATGTCCTTTTAAACACACTCCCTTGCATACACACACACACACACACACACACACACACGCACAGGTAACGTATAGATGTTCCAGACCTTGGGCATTTCTCCACAAGTCTCCAACTGAGTGAGTGATTTCTTTAAACTGCACCCTTGGGCCAGCATACGACCATAAGCCAGCCTGTCAGAAAAGCGGGACACACATTTGGTTAACTTCCCAGCGCAGAAAAACACACACACGTACACACACGCGAGTAATCTGGGGAGCGTGGGCCAGCAACGGTGTGAGAGGGAAATGGGTGATAAAATCCTCATTTTCCTTCATTGCCAGGTCGTTTGTCTTCGTCGCGCAGGCGGCTCGCCAGTCATGGAAATGCTGGCCGGCAACCGAGAGCTGAGTCACGTCAGGCGTTCATCGATCATTCGACTGTTTACTGTTACTCTCACTCGCTCTTTCTGTCTTTTTTTTTTTTTTCGCTCCCTCTGCCCAGCTATCCCTCACTTCACCTCTATCTCTCACTCACATAAACTCAGTGGGAATGTAGTTTGACCCAGCACAACATTTCTTTATTTCTCTCCTCCGCTCTCTGTCATTAATGGATAAAAACATTCACACAGAGGAAGGGGATATTGATGGATGTTTTTCAGATAAGTTCATGGACTGGACCCAGTGTGCACAACCCAAGACTAACACTGTAAAGTAAGTGCTCTGTCAGCTGAGGAAACAAGTTTTTTTTCAGTATATAGGGGGAAATTGGCAGTATTTGTCAGAGGGAAAATGTGAGAATATCAAAAATAAACTCCCTCTGAAATATACAGTAGCAGAGTAAACTCAGTGGAGCAGCCAACCTTACACACTCTGAAAAGGTCTCCAGCTTGCAAAGTTGCAGCCTCGTCTCGTCACTTTTTTTCAGCATCAACAATATAATATGTTATTGCAATTGACCATACGATAACCCCCTTCCTCGAGCAGCAACTGTCCAACCGTAACAGAGGGCCTGTCAAATTTTGGATTTCTCAGCATGCCAAAATGCTGTGCATGGGGTATACAAAGAGTTTCAGGGGGTCAGTTGTATTAATTATTTTTTTAACTTTCAAAAACCCAAAATACAACAGCGCAACAGCGAAAATTGTAGGAAATAGATTAAATGATGCGTGTCTGCTCTAATTTAGTCAGCGTGTGCTATATTATTCTTTATATTGAATTTAAATTAGGTCTAGTTTGTGTTTTTGCTGCTCTGATCCTGTGTGTTACTCAAGGGTAATCTGTGCATATGTATGTGGTGTGTGAAAGAAGTACCAGTACATTAGAATGGCTTTAAGCAACCAGAGAAAATCTTGGTCATTCTTCCTACTCCTCAACCAATCGATCTGATCGTTGTCAAACATATAAATTCCAGCAATTTGACCATTTCTTTTTTAACCCATAGCTATATTGTTATCTTCATGGCATGTCTATCAAGTAAATTTAACATTACATACAGCAGCAACACACACACCAGTGATGAGGGCGACACTGGCTTCTGTATATAAACATAGCTCAACACTAAGTGCTGACACTTCCAAAAACTAAATGGCTTCAAATAAGTCTCAATGTCAACACAGTTTCTCTTTACTGTCCCTCAATATTACAACATTTGTTCAGCATCACCCCAGCTGTGGGAATAGGCACATTAGCAGCATGCTGATGCCAAATTCAACAGGGCAACCTATAAAACAAACAGTGCAACATACAAAAAACATGGCAGAACTTACAGCTCTCAAGTCAAGAGTTGAAACCGACCAGCCCTTGTTGAGAAAACAGTTTGATGAAATCCACAAACGTTGTCAACAAAAATAAACTTTTTATCCTCTCATCTCCTCTGAGTATTGAATAAGTGGATCAGATGATTGACCGCAGTTTTGTTGTCTTTTGTGATTTTATTTTGTTAGCAGCACAAAACATTACCAGAAGAAACAGATGAAAGGTTCCATGCGCCTGCAAGCTATTATACCAATAACTATCCAAAGCAGCCCAAACTGAATGTTAACAAACCGTCTACTTCTGTCTGCAGTCAGACATACAATGTTTAGAAAATTACTACTAATTTTGAGTGGTAAATCTCCACTGTTATCATTATAAACTGCATATAGTGACAGAAACAAAGGATGGCTAGCTTAGCAAAGAATCAAATCTGCTCAGGGATTGGAAATTCAGTTGGTTATTCTTCTGCCAAATTTCATTAAAATTTGTTAAGTGTTTGAGATCTATATGGCACATATGGCTTAAAAGTGGAAGCAGCCACTGACAAACTAATAAGGTCAAAATCTTGTAAATGGCTGGACTGTGTATAGTATTAAACACAAGAGAACTTAGTTTGAAACAAGGACTTTTAGTTTGAAACGGATACAGAAAGTGGCACCTGTGATCACAGGACAGACTTGTGCCTTGTTGTGAAGCTGTGAAGTGTTACCTATCGTGGACGTAACCCAGGACCATTTTGAAAGAGAAATGACCAGTTCCAAAGCTGATTCACCAAGCTACACTACATTTTTTTCAACAAACAGTGGGAAATCTTCACTATAGCTTCAATTTTGCAGGTGTTAAACTAATTTTCAGGAGAAAAATGGCCTGCATCCAAAATAGCAGCAAGTTAAATATGCATTTTTTTTAACCTGCAGAAAAACGTGGGCGGTTGCCATGAAAAACAAACAATTCATAACATAACTCAGGATGAGGAGGTTGTGATTGATGAGAAAACCATTGCACAGTGATTGGTCTGTCACCACGGCGATCCATTACCATATGGCATGTTTCAAACTCAGTGTCGGTGTAATCAGGTAATGCAGACTAAAGAGGCAGACTGATAGGGTGGAGAAGAAGATCTGTCAACGGCTCTGGTCTCACGCTGCTGTTTCAATGAGCTGCACAGGTGACAGGTGAGAAACAGAGAGTTGGAGGTTGGCTACAGCAGTTAAATCCTCCTTCTCTGTGTGCCTCTCCCCCCCACACACACATACCGAACCTGATACACCTACACTGTAAAACTCCCCTCAGAATCCAGCAAATCAGAAGTTCCTGTGTATGTGCAGGTGAGTGTATTTGCCATTCAGCTGCCAGTGTGTGTGTGTGTGAGAAGACTGAAGACTTGTACTGTTCAGCTTGTACAGGATGACTCAGCAGCATTCAGCCCCCACGGGAACACAGGCTGCCTGTTAGCGCTCAGCTAATAAGACGCCTGCTTGAGCCGATGCGTCACCGTCCCACCTGAACACTGCAGAGAGAGAGAGGAGGAGAGAGGAGGGGGGAGGAGGGGGAGGAGGAGGAAGAGATGCAGATGTAGCTATTAGAGAGAGGGAAGTGTCTTGAAGATGAGTGCACCTGTCCCCAAGCACAAGCTGCTGCTCTCGTTCCCTCTATCTCCTGTGAGTGTCTATTGCACAAAGAAATGCTCAGATATTTTCATAACCACTCATATCATATATATTACACTCTAATGTATATATCATACTTTTTATGTGACTTTGCATAAGCAGGGATACATATATATGTCTCTCTCTCTCTCTCTCTCTCTCTCTCTCTCTCTCTCTCTCTCTCTATATATATATATATATATTATATATATATATATATGTATATATATATGTATATATTGTGGCATATATATATGTATATACAGATGTACAGTATAGGCAGCTAACTGGGTTTCAACTCAGCTTTTTTAAACCAAGCGTGTGCATGGCAAAGACTGCAGGAAGGGAAACTAACAGTGGCGATATAAGAGTAGAGTGATTGCATTTAATACTAGAAGAATGCGCTCAGTTCAGATCCCCGCCAGGCAACAGATGGTGAAGCACCTACTGCAATGACCCCACATGTACCAGATGCAACAAGCGGAGATTTGCCAATATTAATATGACCTCCACATACGATGCCTCTAGCTGAACATTATGACATCACAGTGAATTTGATGTTTGACCTTTTAGATATAAAATGCCATCACCTTATCATTTAATCTTTTATTAATTTATTAGATATTTGTGGGAAATTTTGTTATACTTAGCATATGAATTCTTGAGTTATGGGCAAAAATGTGTTTAATGAGGTCATTGTGACCTTTGACCTTTGTCCACCAAAATCCAATAGGCTCACCCTTGAATCCAAATGAACGTTTGTGTCAGGTTTGAAGAAATTCTCTCATGCCACTCTTGAGATATTGTGTTAACAAGAATGGGAGGACCTGAAAGCATTATTCCTCTGGCCATGGCTGTCGCTGGCATGGAGACATAAAAAGGTTTTTCAAGGCTTTTCAAGAATTGCTCACAGTGATGAGCACAAAAAGTTTGGCTGATCGGTATAGTAGTATCTGAAATTAGCTGTGGACAAGCTCCAGGTCTGTTGATCATGCACACCCACCAGTGATCGTCTGGAGAGGATAATGATTCCATCTGAACAAAACTGAAACCAACACATAGTATCTCTAGTCTAAACTAGAGGTCACTCAGTAGAGTGCAGAGCCCCACCAGGCAACAGATGGTGAAGCACCTACTGCAATGCCACCACAACTGCCAGATGCAACCAGCTGAGATTTTTTAAAGTTCTGCCAACATTAACACAACCTCCACATATGTTGCCCCGAGCTGAAACAAGATTTCAAACTGAAGCAGTTGTTGATCACTTGCGGCCCCGAGCAGCTGGTTAGTAAGAGAGAGAAGTCAGCTGTCAATGGTTGTATAAAACAGAGCAGTCAGAAAATACTATTACTGTCTCACAGTTATGTCTCCACCAACCTGTCATGTTAGTTTATGTCTATGTCTACGTATGAAGGAATTTAACAAAAGGAATTAAGTGTATTTTTTGGCAATATGGAAGTTTTCACTATTTATTACATGTGTGATTCCAGTGAGAAACATGCTGTCTTCAGTGAGAGTACAGAGGACTGAAAGAGAGCTGAACATGAGGTCACAGTGACCTTGACATTGACCACCAAAATCGAATCATTTAATCTTTGAGTCCAAATGAGCATTTGTGCCAAGTTTGAAGAAATTCCCTAAAGACACTCTTGAGATATCACTTTCAGGAGAATGGGATGACCTGACAAAATAATGCCTATGGCCAGAAAAACATAAAGGCATAAAATGTTTTACAAGGTTTTTCAAGAATTCTGAATCACAGAGGTCCTTCAGCATACAGTCAGTTTACGCCTGGCGGGGATAAACAATCTATTTTCCCTATGGAATATTTGACTGTTAAATTCGGACACTTTCACTCTGTTGAAAAGAGCAGTTCTCTGATCCGCAGTTAAAATCACTGAGCTATGCATTAAAATTAAGGCCAGGTAGGGGATCAATCAATTTAAACACACAAAATGCTTCATAGTACAGTTGAGTTGTTGAACTAAGACATAATCTAATCTAAAATGCATGTTAACAATGGACTAATTAGGTAATAATATTTATGTTTTCTCTGGTGTGTCCTTGCCCTGTTTAATTCCATTCTAACAATCTATAACATCTTCATGAAGTTCATACTCATGAAGTAAAACATAACTACCTGATTGGACTGATGGCAAGAACTCTGAAAATTAGACCCAAATTCTACAGAAAAACAGAACAGAACTATCATTGCACATTCTTGTGCATACATACTTGCCCACGTATTCAAGTCATGCCTGGTTCCCTTAAACACACCCACACACATAGATGCAAAGACATATCAGAAAGACACGCTGACAGAGACACACACACACACACACACACACACACACACTCACACACACACACACACACACACACACACACACACACACACACACACAGACAGACAGACAGACAAATACAGCCGTCCTCTTGAGCCCGCTGGCGATGTCTGGCACTTCCGTGGACTCTTGTGTCCGGAAGAGCTGGACTGAGTTTTTTGAACCATGTTCAACTTTGTGTGAGTGTGTGAGCATGTGTGAACAACACGACATAATGTGCTGGGTCATTTGAGGTCAGACTATTCATACTGCAGACATTATCCAGCTATCCAAGTATCTAGTCCATCAAACCAAAGGAATTACTCCTTCTCACTGCAACGGAAGGAGAATCAAAAAGCATTTCACTGCAGCCGTGGAACAATTAAACTTTTTTGCACAGTAAATTTTGCAAATTGAAACCCCCGGAGATTCCCAAACCAGGAGGGAAAATAGCCACTGATGCAAACAAGCTTTTGTAACCCTCAAAGAAAAACAGAAAGAATCTGTCTGAATCTGATCTGGACTTTCCCCAGACACATGTGTCACAGCGAGACACATGCATTAATAAGCTAGTGGGCCAAAGTGCATTTTCACTTCTCAAAAGTACACGCCCCAAGAGGCCAATAAACACACAAATATGTCCCTGTGAAACACAGGCTTCTTCTTTCAGATAGTACAACTTTGCTGTTTCTCATACAGAGTCAGTAAAGGAAACAGAGACAGCGAGGGGGAAAGAAACAGAAGCAGAGGACGAACAAACGAACAGAAATGTTCTAAGGTTGTTTGGTGGGTGTTAGTTTTTTCTTGTCACTGGTGACATGCTATGTTTGAGTTCCTGTCCTGTTGAAAACCTCACATACCAGGGCTGGCTTCTATATCTGAGGCTCCATTTGTACTGACAGAATTTCAGATTATTTTTATACCCTTTGTGGCACAAATCTGATGTTCTGGGGCTGACTACATTGAAAAGCAACATCATAGTCTCAAACTTTTTCCTCTTCACATTCATGAATAGATCAGGTCTGCCGCAAAGGTGAGAAAAAAAAAATCAGATTCTTGGTTTTTGTGTAAAGGCAGTTTTAGTTTGTTTGCTGTGCATAAAAAGTAACTTTGAACTTCTTGAAGTTCATCTTGTTAACATGGTGTTGGACAACAAAAAAGTACGAAAATTATACAGATGCAGCAACTAAGTTTGCATTCTGGATTAAAGGTCCAGTGTGTAAGATTTACTGGTCTTTAATGGCAGAATATGTCACAAATTGAATATAATATTTATAATATATTATAATTAATTAGTGTATAATTGCCTGAAAATTAAAAGCATTGTGTTTTTGTTATCTTTATATCTACAGAGGGCACAGGTCCTCTTCTGCAGAGGCCGCCAGGTTGAACCGCCCTGTTTCTACAGAATCCCAGAAGAGGCAAACCAAACACTGCCTCGAATTTTATACAAATTCACCCCTTGTACAGTTGTACAGAGACCAAAATGGCTCTACAGGGTTCTGTAGGGATTGACTGGCTTTTGGAGGCAGCCTCATGTGGCTATTGGCACTTTGCTTTAGATACACATTTGTATATTTTGCATGTCTGCAGCTGTTTCACAACAAAAGAGATCCGTGAGATTCCTGGCAACAGAAGGTCTAATGTGAAGCAGTGTGCCTCCAAGTGCCTGAGTTAGCCTGAAATTTATTGCGTAAAAATAAGTTATATTGAGAGAAGAGTTGCTGCAGAATAAATCAAACTGGTTACACTTCTAGTCTAGTCTATAGTCATGCTATCCGTTCTGTGAAGCTGTACTTCAGCACAGCAGCACTTTAAGCTAAATACTAACATCTGCATGCTAACATGCTCCAAATGACAAAAACTAACACACTGATGTCAAGCAGGTATAATATTTACCATGTTCACCATCTTAGTTAGCTTACATTTGCTAATTATAACTAATCACAAAGTACCTGTGGCTGATGGGAATTTTTTTTTTTTTAAGTTATTTTTTTGGCCATTTTGTGACTTTATTAGATAGTGCAGCTGAAGAGTGGACAGGAAATGGGGCAGAGAGAGAGAGGGGATGACACGCAGCAAAGGGCCGAAGGCGGGAGTCGAACCAGCGGCCGCTACAGAGGACTAACAGCCTCAGTACATGGCGCCAATGCTCTACCAATTGAGCTGAACCTCCGCCCTGCTGATGGGAATATTACAAATTTGCAGGTATACAGTCATGAACCAAGGTATTGGACAAGTTAAGATTTTGACCAGATGATGTCGAGGAACAAGAAAAGTTGGGGCAATTCATCCTGAGGAGAACATCACTTTATATGACATTTCATGGCAAACCATCCAATAGTTCTTCTATCTATGTTCCCAGGGTCATAAGTTTTATGCTGATCCCTAACCCTAGCCCATTATGTCCTAAATAATAATGTGCCCACAGCTGCCAGTAGACCCTCCTAGGATACTGATTGGTTGCACCACATTTAGTGTGGACACAAATGGATAATTTGAAGACTGGCAAGATGGGTTCTCACATGATCTTGTGAATCCAGCTGTCTTGCTAGTGTAGCACGATGATATATGTCACATCTCTGTTTGGTTTAAGAGGGCTTGTACTGTTTTGCTCTTCTAACTACTCGGCTCTTAGAAGCCAATGTTGTAGGAGACAAAGACAGGTAGTTGTCATCTCAACGCCCTCTGACTCTTAGATGCTGAAGGCACACCCACTTCCTGGTCGCCCCGCTTCCTTTTCTCCCCGCTCTGCAATTGTCGCACGTATGTCTGTTCTCCAAATTAGCAGTCTGTTTAGTTTAGTTTAATGCTGTTTTGAAGATTATTTTGTTTTCAGTTAGTAGGTTAGGTGTTTTTGATTGTGGTGTACACCATTAGTCTGTGTCTGAATGTGTTTTAATGGGTTTTACAATTTTTTGATTAAAGTAAGATCAATCTTTTTAAACAGAGCCACATCTCCTGCCCTCTATGTATAACAAACCTGAATGCCTTCTCTTGTATTGGTGCAACCAAAATTAATATAACACCTCGGGTGAAATTCCCAAGGTTGTGTTGTCTGGCTCTTTTGGTGATTTAATGAGGAGAATATCTCCACCTAATACCACCACCTGCTTGCACATAAGTTCCTTTTATGTGTCATATAAATCTGAGGAACACAGTACCATGGGAACAGACCACATGTGACCTCTCATTCCTAAAGCCATGCTGTGAGCATGGCTAAAAAAGGTTTGGCGAGTGATTGCATTAAATGGGGTTTAAAACTAATTTTGAGATTTCTTGTTTGTATCAACTCTAGATTAGCATTTGCCAGTAATCTCACATATCAGTTAAACATTTTGCTATGAAAATCAGCAGACAATTTACCTGGTCAAGAGCTGCTAGATCACTCCACAGAGGCTTTCACATCACCAACAGAACAGATGAACTGATTATGTTGCTCGTGCAGGGAGGAAAACAATCTGCAGCAATAACGCAGCAAAGCTGCAGGGCTGTCTTTGTAGCTGTGCCTATACACTGTGAGATGAAGGGAGTAAAAATTTCTCTGCTGTGACGACAAGCACCAAAGGTTAACTATGGTGTGTGTGTCTGTGTGTGTGTGTGGAGGAGCCTTGCATCCACCTCATGAATTATAATGTAAGCTGTCAGAGTGAGTGTGTCTTCAGGATGGTAAGTGGTCAGTTCATGTCAGGACAGGACAGCTTGGTGCTTGATTGCAATCCTCCCTGTTAGCAGACATACACACTATGACCATGACCACCTACGAGAAACCAGGGTGTGGCAGGTCCTACAAGTCATCATGCCCTGTTGATCTAGATCAAATCAGAGAGTGATGGTACCTGGAAAAACAACCTTAAATGTTTTGTAACACCTTGGACAACACTTTATCTTCACTGAACTCTCACTTTTCACACATTAGACACCAATAAATTAATAGCACATTTGTCTACACCCTGTTGCTACCTGTCTGTCCTAGATGTTGACTCTCAAACGGTGCATGTGTGTGTTTATTGTCCATATTTGTCATTTGTGTGCATGGCTGAGTGTGTATATATGATTCTGCGTGCATCTTAATCATGCTCGGCTGCACCTGTATGTAGCTGTGCCTATGTGTTGTCTGTGGATAGCAAGTGACAGTAGGTACCAGAGCAGAGGAGGAGAGCCCCAAACAGACAGCATGGTGGGGGGAGGTGAGACAGAGAGCACCCGGGGGGCTTTCCATGGTGCTGGGCGAGATGTGAAGGTCATGTCGCTAAGCATCAGATCAGCTGGGCCGCTGGCCTGGGTGGGGCGCGTTTGTGTGTTTCTCAGAGAGCGGTATCATGAATGTCTCTTGAGGCATCTCAGTGTTTCTTTGTTCATTCTGGTCAGTTCCGGTGGTCGAAGCATGTAGAGCAAGAAATAAGTTTTCAGAGGATGCAGGTTTTCGGTTGCTATCATCTTGACATGATTGTTGTGTGACGTTAAACCCATTTGTAGCCTCCATACGTGGCTGCATGGTCATGTGTTACTTAAAACGTCCAAATAATGTTGTGAAGATTGTCTAAATCTGTGATTATTGAAATACTCAAAGCTCTTGGAACTGCATTAATCAGTGTGGATATTACAGATAGCAAACGCCTCATCTCAGCCTCTGCTTCCAATTGTGTAGGAAAAGCTATTATAGCCATGAAATGTGCAAAACTCGCTAAAGCCCACTGTAGAGCCAGTGTTTGGTTTGCCCATTCTGGGCTATTCTAGAAACATGGTGGACTCCATGGTAGACATGGTAGATCCCCCCCAAATCTTACACAGTGGACCTTTAAAACAATTTTCAAGATGGACCCAGATTGTGTCCTGGGAACAATATTTGCTGTTCTTTCTAATTAAGCAGCCATAACAGCAGCACATAATTGTCCTGCAATCTTTAAACAGAAGGAGAGTGCAAGAAGACTTTTCCAGCTCATCATGAAACTTGTTTATGACAACTAATATTACCCCCACGTGGGGCAAACATGCACAGAAAGAATCTATTTATTCCAACTACAGCAAAACAACTGGCTTAATAGTTTATATGGTTATTAGGCACAAACACTTTCTTTTTGAATGGATCATTAAAGGTTTAACCCACCCTTCTCAGCCTGATTGCAAATTCCTTCCAACTGGGCCAGTCTCTTCCAACTGAGGTAGTTTTTTGCAGGCGCGGCGCCAGGATTTCAGTTTTGGGTGGGCCACAGTAACTTTGGGTGGGCCTTTTAATTACAAAAGTTAACACTGTTCACAACTGGTAATATTACTTTAACAAAAAATGACTGGTATAATGCTGTGGAGAGCAACTAGCGCTTCTAGTTGGTTATGACACTTTTTAAAGACGGTTTCAGTGGCGATAGAGCTTATTATTTCACTGCAGCAGTTTGTATTTATTTCAAGTGACACAGGATATCGCATTATCTATATTTTCGCTATGGATCAAGTAGATTTAATGCATCAATTCCTTAAGAAAACTGACATTTTAATTCCTTGTAATGCATTTCCATTTGATCTGGCTGGATTACTACAAACTGATTGCAGGGAGAATCGGAGTGATCAGAACAGTGGGTGAGATACAATCACTTTTAACAGGAGAGAGAGCGAGGTACGCTGCGGTGTTCATTCATGAACTTAACTGTCTGCTGTAAAGGTGATCTGAAGACAATCAAGTCAGGCGGGCACATTTCTACATTTTCTAGAATTTCTGGTTTAAATGAGAAATGCATTTGCAGGTATAAAATAAGACAATGATATACTTTCCTCAGTACACTAACCTGGACCGCCACAGTGTGAAGTGCGTGCGCGAGCGTCTGGGGCGACAAATAATGGCCAGTTGTGATTGGTCCAGACCTCACATGTGATAATAGCCGATTAAGAG
>JAJHUR010137370.1:0-18159 GCA_027495735.1 Lutjanus campechanus | reverse complement strand
TCCTCCTCCTCCTCCTCCTCGACCACGTGTTCCTTCTTTTTGCTATTTGCCCTTGTACTACTTCCTCTTTTCCTCGTCTTCCTCTTCTGTCCTTTCTCTGACTCAGAACATTTTTGCTTGCTGCAAATCTTTCTCTCTCTCTTTGTATTTCATCCCAAGCTGCGGCTGGATAAAAAAGAGCGAGTCAAGTCTTGTTTCCCTGCGACGCGGGAACGTCTCGAGCTGTCAGGTTGTGTTTGAGGAGGCTGTGATGCTGTCAGGAATCACAGGAGATGTGGGTGGCGGTGTTGTCCTCTGCGCCCTGACTGATGCGCAGTGTCAGCTTCCCCGCCCTGGGTGTCGCTCTTGGCGACACTGAGCGGGTGTGTTTGCCCTTTGACAAGGATCCTGCACCCTTCACCCCTCCCCCTTTTTAATGTACACATGCATGTACAGTAATCACGTGTGCATACGTGCTACGAGGAGCCCCCCTCGCAGAGACCTGCTCTGAGTTGTCGTGTGATTTGTTTGTTGATTCATTATGTGCATTCAGCGACACATGAGTAACATGGGTCGAACATGCAATTAGAGCTTGAGTGGAACTAACATTGTCACATCAGTACGTTGACATGTTTGCCTGTTAGCTGCTTCTGCTGATCTTCGATGACGAACTTCAGATTTACTTCTCTAATCATCTGCCAAACACAGTTCAGTCAAAGTAACGGCACTCAAAGCCACTCTGAGAACTGTGGAAGATTTACTCTGCTGGCAGAAACAATACAATATTCATAAGTATGTTTTCATATGTGTATAATCACCTGAAAATAAAAATTGTTGTGTTTTTGTGACTTAAGAATGAGCGGTTTATGTCTGCAGATGGTGTGGGGCCTCTGCTGTGTTTAACCACCATGTTTCTGCACTAGTAGTAAAAACCAAACACTGGCTCTAGAGGGGCCCTCTTGCACTTTGGAGCCTCTACAGGTGACTCGTAAGTGACTGAGTGCCAATTTAGGTAGCCAGCATATGACTGAGGGCAACACACAGGAAAACCAATGAACTCATCGTAGGATTTTGGATTGGTCTGATAATGGAATTTGATATTAGATTCCTTGAGTTGTCCGGGGCGTTGCACTTTGTTTGAAATTAAATGACTGAAATGTCCATCCATTGTCCGTAACCGCTCATCCTGACGGGTCGTGGGCTGCTGGAGCCTATCACAGCTGACATTGATCACCCTTGACAAGTCGCCAGTTCATCTCAGGACTGACACACAGAGACACACGACCTCTCACGCTCACATTCACACCTACGGGTAATTTAGAGTTATCAGTTAACCTATTATGCTGCAGGTCTTTGGACTGTGGGAGGAAGCCGGAGTACCCGGAGAGAACCCGCAGTGCTAACCACTGCACCACCGTGAAATGTAAAGCGTGCATTTCAAGTCACATTCCAGGGCCGCGCAACATGTTTCTGAAAGCCGTTATTCGCCCACGAGCTGCACTTTGAGGACTTCTGTATTACACGCTTACTTCTGTATCTCTTGACAGGCGGCAGCCAGGTGAACTGTCTGTGACTCGGCTGTTGTTTAGTATCCTCCCGCTACCTCCTTTTTTTTCAGAGCCACAGGATATCTTTGCATCATCTTCAACAGTCGTGCAGAGACCCGTCTGCTGTCCTCACCATTTCTGCAGAGCCACACTAAGTTCATTTAGTAGTCTGAGTTAGTGGGGACACCCTGAGAGACTCACGATTGAAGCTTTCTAATACCATTGTAGTTTTTTTTTCAAAAATCATAATTAATTAGCGAGAAGAAAAAAAAACCTTTGGGGCCCTTGGTAGCTTGGGGCTAAAGGCGATTGTCGACCTTTGCCTAATGATATATAACCCCGAGCAGACTGAAAGATTCCGTTAGAAGTGCTTTAAGCATCATAGCCTATGACTTGTAAGTTAGCAACAACCTTGACAAGGACGGATTGATTGATTGACACACGTACAGACAAATCAGTATAGAAATCAGCCGTGTGGTGCTTTGTTCATATTAAATCTAGACGATGTAAGTGTTTACACCAGGAACGCCGCAGCACGTTTCAGACGTGTCCCAGAAGTGGCTCAGCGCTCCGCTTCAAATGTGCGCCGAGTCTGTTTTTGACAGATGCCACGTCAGTCGGCACAGAGCAGATCGAACAGGCAGGAAGTCAGACACAGAGAAGGCAGAATCCGGTTAATTTTCAAAATAAAAGACCCAGAGCAGACTCACGATCATAAAGACAGGCAGAAAAGAAGATATTTAACCATGTAGCCTGCTTATCTATGATAGAAGCACAAAGAGCAAGGAAAGACGACCTAATCAACAAAATCTTAGCAAGTAAAGATAATCAGGTGGGCAAAACTGTGCTGCTGAAACGCTGCTGGTGGGCGCTGCAGCCGTGCGGAGGACGGATCAGAACCGTGGCGCAGACGTACAGCGCCTGGTGGAATTTACTAGTTTCTCAGAGTGTCAGACACTCAGAGGGAGGAGTTATAGAGTTTGAATGGCTACTGACAGGAATGATTTCCTGTGGCATTCAGTGGTGCATCTTGGTGGAATCAGTCGCAATGATGCCTTCTGCATGAATCCACTTTTTCGTCTTACTTACATCTTACTCATTTTTTTGGTTCGGCAGCTTATAAAAACTTAGTTCTGGGTTCTTTTCCCTCTTGGCAGTGCATCCCACCACACAGCAGCTTTTAGGCATTTTTCTGTTTGCTATCAAATAGAAATGATTAAGAGGCACCTTCATGCAATACAAAGTCAATGGAGAGCGATGAATTGTTTGAGATGAAATACAAGTGTTGAAAATGAAAAGTTTACTGCGCTGTGCTCTTAAACAGATGGCTTTTTATTGTAGACAGTAATATACCCACTAATGCAGAGGCCTCTTAACAAAATCATGTTGGCAACACGTCTGCACTCTGCAGTCGGTCTGACTGACGTGCTGCAGCCAGACTGAAGCCGGCCGGCTCATCACCACGATGCATTTCAGTACAGCTCATCTGAGGATGCAGCATCAGCCTGCTGTGTCACAGAGCTGAGTTCTGTGGGCTGCGGTTCAACCCGCCTGGTGATTAGAGGGGTGGGAGAGGCCGCGTGTGAGGAAGGGAGATTCGCTGCTGCAGGCGTCAGCAACCGAGCTCGCTCGTGCTGCTGCAGACCAAAGACTCGCCCTCGGCTCCGTCTCTGGCTGCTCCTCCAGCTCAGCACGCCACAACACGTCAGCATCAGCTGAGCGGGAGAGAGAGGACTGTAAATTATCTGCACTCTGACGCTGTGTGTTCATGTTCCCATTTTGCCTAAAATTACCCAGTTTTATTTTCCTTTTTTACCAAAAAATATTAATGTGCAACTGTGATTCATCATATAAAGAACATTTACATTATTTATGTCATCTTTCCCAGTGATCAGATTTAACAGGCACCTTTTTAATTATATCAGAACACTTTAGAACCATTTACTGTGTGCATGGCCTCTGGCTGTGGTTATTACACACTCTTAGAAAAAAAAGGTACTAATTAGAACCATGTAAGGTTCTTCAGCTTGTCACCATGGGAAAACTTTGGGAAAATTTTCTGGTAGAACCCTTTATAAAGGTTTTCACCAGGGGATTCTACCTAGAACCCAACATAAAGGGTGATTCATGAAACCATCTGTGAAAGGTTCCACTCAGAACCCCATATGAAAGGTTCTACAGAAAAGCCTTCTGTGGTGTAATGGTTCCAACCAGAACCCTCTCTGGGGGTTCTGTCCAAAACCTTTCTTATTCCAAAGGTGCCACCCAGGTGCTTCCACCAAGATGTTCTTTATATTACAGGGTTTCATCTAGAACCCTCTTAGGGGGTTCTAATAAGAACCCTTTTATATGCAAAGGGTTTCATCAAGAACCCACCGAGGGGGTCCTACAGGGATCCTTTTTATATGCCAAGGGTTTTATCTAGAACCAACCAAGGGAATCTAAAAATACAACTTCAGGGGTTTCATCTGTAACTCTCTTGTCTCCTGAGGGTTCTACAAAGAACATTATTGTATTCTACAGATGAGGCACAAACACAAGAACACAGTGAAATGAGCCGTTCAGGAAGAACCATTTCGGAACCGTTGTTTCTAAGAGCGCAGTTAGAACGCTGGGAACAGAGCGGGTACAGTGATTCACGTCATCATCATTGACGTAGGAAAGCAGCGAGAACAGAGAGAGGAACAAAGTGGAACATGTGGCAGAGCAGAAGTGTTGGAAATGTTGAGCATCATGTTGTTGTTGTTTTGCAGAGTGGCAGCGTTGTTCACTGTTTGCTTTGTCAGCACCTGTAAAAGCTTCACAGATGGCAGTCAGCTCAGCCTCGGGCGAGACATCATTTCAGGTAGACAGCTGATCAGAATGACTGAAGAGTGCTGAGGCAACAACACAGCTGCCTCAGGCACTAAGCTGTTATTCATTCATTTTAACTTCAGAAGTAGCTTCATTTGATCCAGCTTCGGCCCATTGTTGGCTTCCAAAATTGGAACAATACTTGAGCAAGCGTTCCCGCTTGATTCATAGATCATTAGTCCAACCAGGGGCCCATTTCACAACATTTGCAGGCTGCAACAGGAGACAATTTTGAACAATTTCACTAATCAAAACAAACGCCCATATTTGCAACCCGTTAATGAGCATGCGAGAGCCCTGTGGGGCCCAATCTGCATTTGTGAAATGGGATGCTACTGTCATTTGTACTCTGTGTTTAAGGAATTCTTTCAAGTCACAGTTACCAAGACATGTTTAGCTCCCGGTGTCAGAACATTCCCATCAGACAGCGCAGCTTTAGGTGCCATTATTTTTTGCATTTGGTCCAAACCAAAAACAGAAAAAGATCCATTGTTGTCAGTTTATTCAAGTGAATTTAGGCTTCACAGTGATTTTACAAACAGACCAAAAGATGCAAACATATGGCACATGGACTGACAGGTAATTCATCCATGCACGGTTTATATCTGCATCATCTGCACAACACGAGCCTTCAGGGGACAATTAATGCGAAGTTTAGTTCAGTGACTAACGGTGAGTCACGCTGCTCTTCACTGCTGTGTACAGTACGATCTCTGATGGTCATGAACCGGGTCATAGACAGGACTTTACAAATAAAGAGGTCAGAACAACCCCACCGAGCTGACGAAGTCTTGACCAACCACCAACCGGACTGAGTATTTTACATTTTGTTTATTTAACTGTATGTTAATGGTGCAGTTTTCCTTTTTTTAAATGTCAGAGAGTGCCTGCCCCTCTGTGTTTAGGTAAAAAAAAATGTGTGTATTCCAACAAGTTCTTCTTCTGCTCGAGGTTTAAGCCGTTCCACACACAGTTCAGCCTGGTCCAGTCAATGCTCAGTCGAGCCAGGCTTTAACCTGCTTTATTATAACTGGCCAGATCAGTTTATTGTCGAAAAGAGGATTCTGTGTCACAGAAAGAATGGAAAACGACTGCAGTTAACCCTAATCTAAAATATCAAAGAGCAAAAAATGTTTGCACACTTTTAGGTCGACAGGCGCGTAGGAGAAGACGATGGGTCGATAAAAGTTAAAAGTGAAAAGACTCTCACACACTCTCTTCTGTACTTGCAATCAAAGATTGTTCGTTGTTATTAAATCTTTGATTGCAAGTGCAGAAACTAGTGTGAGAGTCTTTTATATTTTAGATTCTTTAAATAAAAGAACAATGTTTTGATGTCTCCAGTGTTATGAATGAATGAATTAATAATATAAAAATAAAGAAAAAAGACAGAAAGGAAAAGAAGAGAATAGTCCAAGGGTCCAGACTTTTGACTGGACAGAAAAGACACTTGAGGGAACCGTCTTTTGGGTATCTGATTCTTTGACACGCAGTTACAGTGACAGTTAGCCTGCTGTTAGTTCAGTGGTATCAGTTACCATGGTTACTACTATAAGCCACAGTGATGGAATGGACCTCTCGCTTAAATTAGCCTGACTTATCAAAATAAGCCCGACTTTTCCTCTGATCCACTCAGAGCTCGAGAACATGAAACTAGCCAATCACAGCAACTCAAACAAGGTTCATCCTGATCCTGTGTGCCTTTAGTCAGTTTGCTAGTTAGTTAAAATGTGCAACAATTTAGACATTTTGCTTCAAGTTCAGCAGAATGTGTGTGCATGTTTGCTGCATCATTTGCCGTAAAGATTTATCTTATTTTATTTGGTGGGCGGGGGCTTCGCAGAGTGATACGAGGCAGCAGGAAGATACTGAGGGTTTTGCTTTGTGTATGTTCAAATCAACTACTGCAGCTTTAAGGAAAGATCTTAAGTGCTTTTTCCATACTGTCTATTCAGTAGCCATGGTTGCATAATTCACTGTATAGTGTGCATGCATTATAGAAGAGTACCATGCCCCAATTTATTTGAAAATAAGAGCGAAGCATTGGCATGGAAAGCAAGTCAATGTGTGCTTTTTCAACCCCAGAACCACTTTCATTATGAAATGAAATGGAGGAATTTGTCTTGGTGGCACTCATGTAAATACATACTGACAGCTCGCAGGCCTCCACTATACATGCTGACACACAAGGACTGAAGGACCTCACACAGAGCACGAGCAGAAACTGCAGGACAAGTGAACACGGGGTCTTTTTCACGGTTCATAGTAATTCTCCTGCTCTCAAGAACACAACCCTGGTTGATGTTTCAGACTGGAGCACAATGGAAGTGGAAAGAGAAAAAAAAAACACAGTAAAGGCCTGGGCTAAAAATAACAGGGGAGCAGAACTGGTGCACGCACCACCAAAGTGAATTCTGAAATGAGATTTTGATCAGCAGTTCCACACCGAGGACGACTCGCACCAAGCGTCACTGCACAACACGACAAAGACTGAGTGTTTGCTGAAGGACAAACCAGACAGACACATGTAGGACGGCTGATCAGCACGCAGGCGCCGCAAACTGTCCAACGTTTAACATCTTTTTTTAACATTTAGTAGTGCGGGAACTCTTTGTGCTGGTCAGAGTGGACGTGTGCTCAGAAATCAGACTCAGGCATGTTGGCTAAATAAACTTCACAGCATCTCTGTGATCATGATGCATTGAGCCAGCGTGTCAAATACAAGAGATAATGTACAGTCACCAGGTCATTATTGTGAAATTTCACAATAATGACCTGCTGACTGTACATTATCTTGCTTATTACACGTTTACGTACCAAATAATCAATAATTTGATACAAAATATTAATTTAAAAATGATTTAATTGCTCCTCAAGAGTCTATGATCAGCACTACGTCCATAGGTCTTATTTATATCAGCACACGTACGTATTCCACCTTTTTCTCAAGTGTCAAGACTGTGACAGGATTAATTAATCGATTCATAGTTTTGAGTCATTTTTTAATAAAAAAAAAAGAAGTCAGAATTCTCTTATCCCAGCATCTTAAATGTGAATATTTTCTGGTTTCTTTGCTCCTCTCTGACAGTAAACTGAAAATTTTTGAGTTGGGGACAAAACAAGACATTTGAGGACGTCATCTTGAGCTTTGATCAACATTTTTCACCATTTTCTGATCTTTCATAGACTGAACAATTATTTGATTAACTGAGAAAGTTACATCATATCAAGTTACATTACTTTAATTGGAATATATTTTTAAAGTAACGCTCCCAACCCTGTTTATCAGCTGGGCTCCTGGGCAAACAAAATACCCAAGAAAACACATTGTGACATGTATAATAACATTTCAACAATGGATTAGACTATTTTAACTTTTTTTTTTATCACAAATGTAAAAGTAAGTTGAGCAATTAAGACGTATTTGTTTGCTCTTAATGAATGAATGAATGATGAATGATTTTTTTTTTGTTTTGTTTATTCAAGGGTCACACACACTTAAAGGTGCCCAGCCCACAAATAGACTTTTGAGTTTGTTGTGTTGTTTCCTTTTTCACTTGTTCTGACTTATTTTGCATAATGATGTCATTAAAGTAGGAAGCTGGCGAACTTTAAAGTGAACTTATATAAACTTTTCTGAACAGTGGCTACAAGGTACAGTCATGGAATAATGACAAAAACTAAACTTTAGAATAAGAGTGTTGTCACTCAAAAACAGCCTTTTCTGATGGGAAACTGAAGCCGTTATATAAATCGTTCTCTGCACAGCCACCAAACTCCATTAGCAAAAACAGTCATTTTACCTCACAGAAAACAGGAGTTGCTTCTTTACTACTGGCTCAGACAGATGAACTTATTGCAGCATTGGCAGACCAGCGACTCCTGCGTTCTGTGAGGTAAAATGACTGTTTTTGTCAGTGGAGACTTTTAAACAATATTTGGCTTATATAACGGCAATTTCCAGTTGGAAAAGTCTGTCTTCCAGCGAGGTAAAGTGGTGAAAATATTGATTCTTTAAGTATCTAAAACACATTTTGCTGCTGACCCTGTCCACAGCAGGACACCGCTTTCCTTCCTACACCGGCACTCCTGCTTGCTTCTGCACACTGAGGCTGTATTGACTATCATTTACTGTAGCTAATACACTGACAATGGATAAGTGCCCCATAATACCACCACAAAAAAACCTAAACTCTCCCATTTAAGTATCAAGAGTATAAAAGTGCCCCCTTTTTTATAACTAACATAAAAGTTAGTTCAGGAAAGTTCAGAAAAAAAGCTTCTGCAAAAGTAAAAACTCGTGGAAAGTCATAGTACTTCTTCTCTTAAGTATGGTCCTAAATATAAACAGACAGTCATCTCTTTGGCTGAGAGGGCTCTGGGCTTTTTGCAATGCTTTTCAACAGCCAACAATAAACTATACAATATATAGTGAGTTACACAAGCACCACTGCAGCAATTTCCCTCCAAGAACGATATTGAAAAATCTCCATTTTGGCTAAGAGCATCCACACTTATTATCTATGTTGATCCAGAGCCAATTTAAGGTATTAGCATATAGAAAATCACATAAAAGAAGCTGCTCTGCCGCTGAAGATGTATAGTAAGTTACACAACAGCCACTACAACAGTTTGTCCTCGAGGGAAGTCGAGTGATTAGGAGTCGGCGCTCAGAATAAACTCTGAATAAACTGGATATTGTGTTTATTTTTCTTCCTATATGGCCTCAGTGCAGTGTTGTGTTTGGATTCTCTCACACCGCCGCACAGAGAAATGAGCGGTTGTATTGGCCTCCATTTAAACAGAGAATGAAAGGGTGGGTGGGAGGGGGGGGGGGTTCACACGGCTGGAGGCCCGAGGGTTAAAAGCTATTTCAAAGTCCACTTTTTATTCGTAATGGTCCCTTCAAAGGGCCGGGTCGATCACGATGTGTGACTACTGTATGTGGTGTGCCTCTCTGTTGTGCTACTCTCTGCCCTTTCAAACATTTGATTTTATTTTTAGAGCCGTACAGTAGGAGCGCCCGTCCTCAAAAAAAAAAAAAACTGTTTCGCCTTCATTCAGCAGCACTGTGGCAAGAAAATGACCACTGCTGGACGCCCGTGTTATTTCAGAATCAGAAAGACTTTTTTGATCCCAGCGGGGAAAATTGGTTGTGTTAGAGTTGCTCCCTTTACAAACAGAAGTGTTGAAGCATATACGCTGCCTGGCCAAAAAAAAAGTCACACACTCTAATATTTCACTGGACTGCCTTTCAACATGCATTCACCATGGCAGCGTTTCGATACGCTTATGCAGTGTCACGACATTTATTTCTGTCCAGAGTTGCATCAATTTTTCGCCAAGATCTTGTACTGATGATGGGAGAGTCGGACTCCTGCGTAAAGTCTCCTCCAGCACATCTCAAAGATTCTCAATGGGGTTCAGGTCTGGACTCTGTGGTGGACAATCCATGAGTGAAAATGATGTCTCGTGCTCCCTGAACCACTCTTTCACAGTTTGAGCCTGACATTGTCATCCTGGAATATGCCCCGTGTCATCAGTGAAGAAAAAAATCCACTGATGTAAAAACCTGCTCATTCAGTATATTCAGTTCGTGAGCTGACCTCATGTTTTTGGGCTCATAACGTTTCTGAACCTCAACCTGAGCAACTGAAGCAGCCCCAGATCAGAACACTGCCCCCACAGGCTTGTACAGTAGGCACTAGGCATGATGGGAGCATCACTTCATCCACCTCTCTTCTTACCCTGATGCCCCCATCACTCTGGAACAGGGTAAATCTGGACTCATCAGACCACATGACCTTTCTCCATTGCTCCAGAGTCCAATCTTTATGCTCCTTAACAAACTGAAGCCTTTTTTTCTGATTAGCCTCACTGATAAGTGGTTTTCTTCAGGCTCCACAGCTGTTTAGTCCCAATCCTTTGACTTCTCTTCACATTGTGTGTGTGGAAATGCTTTTACTTTCACCATTAAACACAGCCGTGAGTTCTGCTGTTGACTTTTTACTCCAGATGCACCAAAGGTTCCAAATCTGCTCTATATCCAGGTGTGATGAGTGATAATCTAAATGCTGAGTCAGCAGAGAGGAGCAAAGCCACTGAAGTCAGAGAATAAATTAGTTAAAAAATAATATTTAGAATGAAATAAGTTTAATTTTAATCAGATGGTCGGTGGCAAAGGAAAAAAAAGAAAAGTTGAACTGAAAAACTTTATATAATTTGAATTATACTTTTGATTATATTTTTTTATTCTTTTTATTATGTGAAGTCAGTTTATGGGCTCCATAGAGGTCTTCAAATGACTTGTTTTCTCTGACCAACAGTCTAAAACTCAAAGTGCTGAAAATAAGATCATTTAAAATAGATTAAAGCAGGAAATAGATGTGGGAAGACTTGTAAAATATGACGCCTTTAACTGTTAATATTTGTGTAACATCCCCCTCAATGAAACACTGAATATGATTATGATATAACAGCGTAAACAAACAATAATGCTGAAAATGGGGGATATAATAAGTGTGTTAGGATTAAGAGTATTATCAGTAAGAGGACAGGTTGGCTGAAATGCACAGTGAGAATGAATAAATGCAGCAATGATTTAATTTAATAATTCAGACAGACGCTGAACACAGCTTCATTTTTAACAGTAGTGTTTTTTTAAGCGAAACATACAAGCAAATGTAACATAAAATAACAAATACATATATAGTGGATATAGTCCTCCGTGTTGCAGGTAAATTAGGTTCAGAGGCCTCCTCGTAAAATAATGGAATCAAAATCCAGTCCAAGATAAATTACATCAGGCCGCCAGACTTTGTACTGATCTGCTTCAGTATGTAGAATACTTGTAAGTTATTCCAAAGAGACCAGCTCAAATATAACTTTACAATGACCCTTAACAGAAGGACCCTCATCCTTAATCCACTGTAATAATATATTTTTTTCTAGCAGCAAAAGTAAGAATGTTATATAACCTTTTACCAGCAACAGTAGGAGGCCCAAAATCAAAGGCACTGCATCCAAAACTAAATCTTGGTCAAATTTCTGTAAAAACTTGCAGCACAGGGGTTTATAAATTAAGATAGAGGAGAACGTGAGGAGTAAACAGTAATGATTTTATTATGATAATAAAAGCTGGAGCCAAAATTCTGGACATAAACAGGAATAGATGAGAAGAGGAACCACAAGACTGGCTCAAACAATACGACCATTTCTCATGATGTTTGCTACTGAAGGCGTTTCCACTGCATTTATAATTAGCTTAATGAACAGAGCACTTTTCAAAACAGCGTGATAAAATGCTCAGAGTGTATTAATCATCATCGAGATGGAAATAATTAGGTCATATAGAAGTTGAACTTACAAGAAAATAAAGTTAAAGGAAGAAAACAGGAAAAACAGGGATGTTGATCAGGGTTGTATTAATCTCTATTAACAGATATTTGCATATTAATGCAGAATTTGCTTGAGCAGGCTTTGGTTGCATGCAGGAGGTGGAACACGTCGGCCGCAAATGCAAACTCTGAACTCATCAGATATCATCTGACATTTTAGCTTTTTAATATTAGCTCATTTGCATTTACATACGGGCATAAATCTGGTCATTGCTCGCTAATTGTGGTGTAAACGATGACTGATGGATGACAGAGGAAGTCTTGGCCCAGATACTCAGAACGCAGGGTTCCCTGCTGCATTTAATGCAAAAATGCAAACACACACACGATAAATAAAAAGGAAGGATAAATATATGATCTCACTTGCCACACATTAAATACTGGTAAGCTAACGTCCTTTGTTGTTGTGTCACATGTCTACAAACCTGTGAAATGATTGGCTGTTTGTGTGTCGTACGCTCCATTATAAAGGGATAAAATAGGCTGCATATGAGCCAGCCTGTGCTTTCAGGGAGGGTTGCTTTGAATGCATTTATCACCCAGGCCTAGTTTTAATTATCTTCTTTAATTATCTTTGTTTGTCATTGCTACTAAAAGTGGAAAACTATGAAAAAGTAACGGTAAAGTCTCCCAGTGTTTTAGCTCACAGTGAATGAGAGCTAATGAATGAATGAGCTTTACAGTTATTTGTAGTTCCAAATAAAATACTGATTAAAAATGTCTAATATCTATTCATATAATTTAAATACTTCGTTGCAGCACTCGTGTTTTCATAGTGTTGTATATTATCTGCCTTAGATGGAGTGAAAAGTTCTAATGGGCCCCAGCTGACCAACTCCCAGACACTCCTGACTCAAACACTGTAGATAAAATTGGTCTGCCAGAGGTAAAAAAAAAACCCCACTAACCTCACCGGGGCAAGGCTAGAAAAGTTGTTGAAACTTCAAAATTAATCAGAGACGGAGTTTCTCCCCTCAGCTTTCATATTCACAGGACAAACATATGCTAAATTATCAGTGATTCCTGTGGTATTGATCCCCGGGAGGAGAAACTCTCCTTCAGCTCGGCCTCCACGTGGAGGTCAGAGAACAGCGGACCGCTGCGGAGCAGAAACCCTGCAGCTGCTGGAGATCCAGTTGTGTTCAAGGACACTTTCTGCAGGCTTGTGCTGCGTTCACATTAAGCCGGGTTTATTGTAAATATGGACTACCAACTGGGAAAAACACTACTACTGCCACTCCCACAGTGGCAAGAACTAGTGAAAGCTTTGGGATTATTTTGTAGCTGCAGTATGTCCCCGGAGTCATGAACCGGGGAACCGTATCAACACTGGTGGCTGAGCGCTGAGTGGAGCCCGGTTTTGTTTGTGTGTGTCATGAAGTGCCAGCAGACAGTTGTGATGAATGTGATGTGATCTGTGTTTAATGTGTCGTTCCTGCAGGATGGACCAAGTTTGCGCGGCTGACGCGGGCGCTCACCAACAACCGCAACACGCTGCAGCAGCTGGCGCCCATCGGCAAACATGAAGTCAGCCATAAACAGTCTAGACTGGCGGAGGTGAGCACGTGCACACACAAAAATACACAGACTCTTTTTAAGTGTTGCTCTAAAGCAGTTTCCAGGATATAATAGAAACCTCACTAACCTAAGTATCTCTGCTTCATGCCCCAAGTTAAACTGACAACAAACAAACTATTTGCTCATTAAAGTACATTCCTGATCTTGGGGATGTTAGTTTGAGAAGATGTATTTAACTCAAAGTCCACTTGCTTGTTTTGTCTAGAGTGCCCAACCACTTATCTTGGTCTTCATCATTCTGTCATTAGATCAGATTTTGCATTTTTGTATAATTTATTCCTCGGCTTGCTGGTTTGCCAGCATCTGCTTAATGGATCGCAGATATGAGTGGATCAAAATACTGCAAGCCAACAGGACACAAAGTACAAAAAAGCGCTAATATAAGCTACAAGAAGTCCAACATCAGCTAACAAGGTATGAAGCATAACATGAGCTAAGCTAGCAGCAATCCAACGTCAGCTTACAAGGTATTTTTGAGAAGCCAAAAGTGTGCAAAAAAAAACAGTAGAGTCAGACTTTATCTGGGTCAATACCAGCAGAGATGCAGCATATTATTGACTGACCTTCAACAGTTGTTCAACAGAGTTTTGCTTTTTAACAGAGCACCGCGCAACGTGCGTGCAACCTTCTGCTGGAGACGCACCCGCAGCCTCTGAACGGGAACAGAATATGGGATCTGCCTCAGGTTAATAGAATGACTTTAAAAACAACAAATAACTTGTTTTAATGAATTTTGTTAGTTTATAATATGAAGACTTGTAAAATATCTTTTTCATTATGATGTTGAATCAGACGGTGACAGATCACAGGCAGTAAACTTTGCATCGCAGCTGCAGCAAAGATCAAGCTGCTGCGCAATCTTCTGCCTCAATAATTAGCAATATCACCAGCTAATATTCTGGCACTTTTCAGGTAACACTATTTATAACAAGAAGAAATGTGGGTTTCAAACCTGACTAATAAGAAATAATGATAATACGGCCTGAACCCAACATGAGCCCATGAAATATGTGAGAAATAAGGCCCAAACCTACCCGAACCCATTGAGACCTGTTGGGTCCGGGCACAGATCTGAAACTGTACTGTGGGTATCCAAACATTTTAAATGATGCCCAAAGAACAAATATTGGCTAATAACATGGTGGCCGATCAATTGGAGCATGCTTAACCACAACAGTTAACTTGTCACTTAGTTAGCGCCGCTGCAGGTCTCTCCATCAACACGCCTCTGCACACGCGCTCCACAAATGTGCCACCGTAGCACCTCTCTGCTCTTAAGATTATTTCTGCACAAATAAACCTTCATATAAAACATTAAACACCACATTGAAACATTTTACTGACGCTAAGTTAAAACATTCTCCCACTGATACGTGCATTAATAGACGGACACAGACATGCGAGCGCACTGTACTTTGTCACACCACAATCACGCCCTCAGTGCATCCATCCTTCCCCGCCCTCCTCCTCTTCCACTCACATGCCAACTTCCCTGGAGCTGCAGTTGTCTGACACAGCGAGCGGTGCTTTCTCTGCCCGGGAACGCGGTGCTCCTGTGGACTGCGGGTGTCATTAATATTTCATGTTGGGTGGAGAGACAGAAGCTGGGTGCTGCGGGCACTCTGAATGATTGTGACTGCTGCTAGAAATTTAGAAAATGGATTTCGGGGTGGGGGGAGAAGATGGCTCACGTCTTCTATTGCCGGATCTCACCCACCTGTTTTATTCATGAAGGTTTGAGTGAGGTGTATCGCCTCTAATCAGAATTTGTTTGAGTTTCATCCCTGCTTAGCACATGAGGCGAGAAGAGCTGTGGGTTTTGGCAAAAGTGTTACTTCCCGGGCGGTTTAAAGACGATGAGGGCAGAGGGGATGAAAGAGAGGAGAGAAAGTGAAAGAGGGGAGGGAAGCGATGATGGAATGGAGAAGGACGAAAGATGTAAAGAGCAGTGAAATGAGAGGTGAAAGGAGAGCTAGCTGAATAAGAGAGGAAGGGGAAAGTAATGAATTAAGTAAGGAGGTAGGAGGAAACAAGGAATTATGTATGTGAGGAAGGAGGAGATGAAGGACAGGATGGTTTTGAAGGTGTATGTATGTGTTGGGGGTGTTTCATGGAGGTTGGAGTTGCATTATGGAAAATGGAAGCTTGACCCATTCTGACACAAAGTCAGGTTATCTTCTCCTTTGCTGCTTCAGTTACAATTTTCCAAATTAATTTTTTAAAGGGTAATTTCAGTATTTTTAAACCTGGGTCAGTTTTTCATATTTTGGGGTCTGAATGACTAATAGGTACAGAAAGATTTGGAACTGGTCCAGCAGATCGATTCAACAGGCTGCAGTGGCTGCTTACATAATCAACTTATATTGAACAGCAGATAACACCCATTTACTCTGTTACCAACCATTTGGATTTGAGTTTTAATTAAGTTTGTGTTCGTCATCCTCTTATTTCTCTGTTTCAGTACCACACACATAATTACATCTAGAATATATCCCCAGTAATATTATTTCTGTCTACCAGTACAGCTCAGTCTGCTGTGCTGCACCAGTGGAAGTAGCTTTAATGAAGAAGATTAAAGTGACTGAAAATTGGTTTTTGACAGACAAATTGCTGCTCTGTGAAAGTAGCGAGATGAAGCTAGCAACAGCAAGACTACAAACAAGATGGCTGTGTCCTTTGGGAAGCCTGAGGGGATTATTTTTTGGTCCCACCCACTGAAAATCAAAATGCGATTGGTTAATTCACCTGTCGCTTTCTAAACACACCTGCCGGCCAATCAGAAAAGAGGATTCACCCAGACCAGGTATCTGCAACTTTTATTCTTAAAAGAGCCACTTTTGGCCAAAACAAAAAAAGAAAAAGCCCTTCTGGAGCTGCAACTCTTAAATTCTCCACTTCCCTCCCTCTCCCTTTCTGGATTTGGCATCCATAGCTAGCCGGGGGAGACTTGCTTCTTAGATGAAAAGACACTTAGTCATAGACGTAGGATATGACACATTTATACGATTGAAGAATGTAGGAATCACTTCTGGCCCACAGCAATGATAAATGAAAATTAATTACAGTGAGCAGGTCATTATTGCAAAAGTGGATGTAGGACCCCAACATGAAGCAGAGACGTCTCGAATCATCCTGAAGTGGTTTATTTTGTAATAATGACCTACTCACTGTACATTATCCTGCTTATTACATGGTTACTTACCCCCCAAAATCAAGAATTTGACACAAAATATTACTTTTAAAATGATTCTATGGATGGATTTAAAAATGATTTTATTGCTTCTCCTTAGTTTAACAGCTGCATATAAATACTACTGCTTTTTGCATTTATAAATGTACTTTGGTCAGCATTACATTTCCCTTTTGCAGTTGCAAATTAGTTGTTCATAAACATAATTTCTAGCTGGCAGGGCTGCGTTATCTCTCAATAACAAGATAATTAACTTGTGATCTTGAGATTACGGCACACATTACAGCTGCTTCTGTGCTAAACAGATCTAAAGACACTCTCACAGTGTCTATTTTCACAGTGTTAACAGCATCGTAACACAACACAGTGTCGAGTAAGCTCCAGTATGTTCTGAGGTTGGATGGTTGAGGTTATTTTGAATGAACTTTTCAGACTGGAACACGACCTTAAGTGTTACGTCGGCTCTTTACAAAGGAGGGAAAGTTGTGTAGGAAGAAAGGAAATAAAGATGATGAATCATCATATTGGGGAGGAGGAGAAGGAAGGAAAAGAGGAAAGAAGCTGAGAGGGGAGAAGAGTGAGGACAGAGGGGTGTGAGAAAAAGAGATGCAGAAGGAAGGAAGAGAAGAATGTGAAGGCAAGAAAGATGTAATATCGGCAGGGAGGCATAATCAGTTACAAGCTAATAATACGCCATCGTTCCTATTTTCCCAGCCTGGCGTTGGATGGGAGAGGGTTACATAATGTCCTGAGCGCGCTCAATAGATATCGCAGGTGATCCATTTGCTCTGCAGCCTGAAAAGCACAGCTGGCGTCTTCTTTCGAGGACGCTGTCGAGTGTCACATAAGCAGTTTTTTTTTTTTCCTGCCCCGCCCCCCACAATGCCGCCGGGCTCCTAATTGGCCGTCTTGTTTTTGAGCAGTGGTGCTGCTCTTGACCAGGGCCTGTTTGATTGGCAGCTCTGGTGATGAGGATTAGACGAGATGCAGCTCCGGCGATATGAAGCCTGCTGTTGATCCTCAGCTCTGCTGCTCCGCCTTGTTACTTAACATCAGACAGAGTCCCACTGAGAGGACAGACGGGGCTAATCGAGACTAACTGAAGCTAACTCTGCTCTGAGTGTGATGAAGGTATTGATAATATCATTGTTTGTAGTTACAGCATTGTAGTATTCATAACATAACTACCATTACTACTACTAACACAAGCCCCATTACAGTTAGTAGAGGGGGTGTAAGAGGTACTGAAGAAGTAACAGAATTAAGGGGTAATTTCCAAAAATGTTGGGCGGTTGTGGAAAATAAACCTAAATTAACCTATATACAACTGAATACAGTACAAAAACAAGATATTTAATGTTCAAATGATCAACTTATACACTCATCCTGCATCTGATGCCTGCAACGAGTTCCAAAAAAGTTGTAACACGAGAATGTTTGTGACTGTGATATTTCACCTTTTCTTTTAACAACACTCAGTCAGCGTTTGAGAACTGAGGACACTGATTATTGAACTTCTGAAAGTGATTTTTTTTTCATTCTTGCTTGATATACGACTTCAGGTGTTCAACAGTCCGGGGTCTCTGTCAGTCTAGTACCTGAACCCTTTTACTAC
>JAJHUR010137369.1:0-13978 GCA_027495735.1 Lutjanus campechanus | reverse complement strand
GATAAATTGTGTCTGATATGTTTTGTTTTTTGCTAAATAAGTTCAAATACTCAAGTATTCAAGGATGCAGGAATACACAAATAGTCTCCACCCTCTCCACACACCCCACACACCCCAGCTCTCACCCCTACTCCTATGTAGCTACACCTGACCTTTCCTCTATTTTGCTAGCTAATCACATTAACTAGCTACATCCGAGCTGTCCTGTGAGCTGGGCATCTCTGCTAATAATATGTATAGTGCAATGAACAGGATTGGTTCCTTAGGTTTATGACATCATACACCCAGCCTGACTGAATCCATTTTTTTTTTTTTTTTGAGACAGCCCTCTGTCACTGCAGTTTTAAAGCAAGAAATGCTCAAACATGGTGCTTATTTTGCTCCAGATATGTCTTGAAACACACATACAGTAAAACACCACAAGGACATGTTAACAATGTTAAAAATGTGATTTTCACTGGAGGGGGTCTTTAGCTTAAGAAATGGATTGCAGCTCAATCAATATCCTGGCAGGAGTTTCCATGAATGTGTCAGAGACGTAATATTCATTCTTTTCTTTCCATGGACATAATTTTATTCACATTTTAAAGTCTCATATTAAAAAAGGTCGATAGGAACTTCAATTTTTCAACAAAGTTTTTACACTCACTTGAGAAGTTTTTTTGTCGAGTTAATGCGGTTAATGGGAAAAATCTTACCAAATAAATTCTGATGTATCCCACATTGAACTCACATGACTGATCAGTTGTTTCCACTCCGACAGTCTCCTCATGGCTCCCTTGACTCTACATTACATCCATGATTGCTCCACATAGATCTGAGGCAACCTTCCTCACACAACAAGACGTCTTGCACAAAAAGTACAATTACGAACAGAAACAAGGCTCTGAGCTATGAGGCATTTGCCTGCTGGCATGTGAAGTGCAGTGTGTACATCTGTATGTAAACATAGTGACCAGTGTAGCAGAATGAACAGTGCAATGGAGCAGATAAAACATTGGGCAGAGTGAGACAGTGAACAGTTTGTAACATTCAGCACAACAGTGTAACAATTATTGTAAATATTGTAAAGGGTAAACAAAATAAATAATACTATAAAATGTTATGATCATGTAGATATGGTATTAATGAGAAAAATACTGTACAGATTAATTACAAAATCTGTAGAATATCAGTATAACAGTTAAAGGGATAGTGAAGCATTAATCAAAATTTGATAGTTCTTACAGTGCACAGATGAACTGTTTTATCGTGGCGGCATCTCGCCCCATTCAGCTCAGCAAGGGACTGATGATCATTCAAATTGAGGGAATTTCTCCAAATTTGGCACGAAAGTCTACTTGGAAACGAGTATAAACTGATAGGTGTTTGGCAAAGGTCCTTCAAAGGTCAAGGTCATTGTGACCTCACAAAACCTTTTTTTTTGGCCACCACTCAAGAATTTATACAGTTATTATGATAAAATTTCACACAAATGTATAATAGGATAAAATTGGACATTTTATATCCAAAAGGTAAACTTCACAGTAACATCTTAATGCAGACAAATTTATAATAAAAAAATAATTTAATTTGATCAACTATTTAATTGCATCACCAGGTAGGAACAAAGATCAAAATCGGGCGTTCATAGCTGAGTTTCCCCATTTATACTACTTATAAAAATGTAGGTCTGGGCTCTTTAACTTGTTGGTAGTTTATTTCAGCACACAGTAGCTTTTAGACATTTTTTCTGTTGTTCACTAGCAGACAGAAAGTGACAAGAGGCACCGTCACACCATACAAGTCAAGGATTGTTTTCCCCTCTGGTGTGGGCGGGGCTTAAATGCGCTCTGTCTTTATCAGTCCTTTGCAGCAGCATTGATACGTGCAACACACTGCAGTGTTATACGTAAGCAGTGTAAAACAATGTAATTGGATATCACACAGTTGAGATAAATTACAATTTTAAAGTGTATACACTTGTTTAAGCTTACTTACAACATTAATACAAATGATAAATGTTATAACAATAAGATGTAAGATATTTATTTATTCTAGCTTTGCATACATTATAAATGACTCAAGCCTTACAGTAAAGTAGGATTGTTTTTAGTCCTCGTTTAACTTTCAGTGAAATATCTGATAAAATGGGCCCTTTATTTTGCAGTGACTTTGAAGCATGCATCACGCCATCCTCTCCCTTCCATCACCCTCTTTTCCCTCTCCTGCTCTTCCCTTCATCCCTCTTTGCTCCTCCTGTTCTTCCCTAAAGCTCAGAGGTACACTTTGGAAAACAAATATCTCACAGGCCTGAAACTCTAACGCAGCATTTAGTTCAGCACCGTCATCATGTCTGTCTTTTTCACTCTGCTTCCTTCCTTTCTTTCTCTCTCATCTGTCTGGATCTATATCATTTCCCATCATCCCTCACTCTGTCTACCTTCATCCTTTCCCTCCTTTTTTTCCCTCCCTCCCTGAGGTGTGGAAGTGATGCCTTTGAAAACAAATATCCCAGAGCTCCACTTAGTTTCTCCTCTCTCGAAAGGAAAAAAAAAAATCTTCCAATAACGATGTCAGATCATCTGCTGTTTGGGGAACGAGGGGAACTGATGGCGAACAAAAGAGAAAGTGATGAAAAGACAGAAAGATGGAATTGATTGAGAGAGAGAGAGAGGCAGGGAGACAGAAATGTAGAATAAGAGAGGAACACTCTCAGGATCCTAAACCATCTGTTTTATGAAGCAAATTTACTTACATACTTTCCCTCGAGGACAGGTGTGTTTGTGGGTGCACATACTAAAAAAGAGCCAGCAGCTGTGTGTGTGTGTGTGTGTGTGCGTGTGTGTAGCCAGGTCCCCACTCCCTATTTCAAAACTGACATCAACCTGATCTTTCTTTAAGGACTAATGCAACATAACACAGCATTAATCCTCAATGTGAAGTTCAAAGCCTCACCAGGTGTGACTTTAATGCAAAACACACTTGTCTCTTCAACCTAAACCACAAACTGAGGCTTCAACGGAGAGGAAGATCACAGCTCCTGTTTGTCCAATCAGAGGCCTTCTTATCTGCCTACTTAGAAGGTGACATTTAAACAGACAATTCCACCAAAATTCAAAAATGCATGTTTGTTTTTTCCCCTCTCACCTGTAGGACTATTTATTCATCTAGATGTTTTACTGTGAGTTGCAGAGTTTTGGCCACTTTCATGTCTGAAATATTTTATTTTTTAGCAAACTACACTATCGATGTGAAGAAGAAAGCCTGCATCTACTCATGGATGAGGTACTTAATACCTCCCCTCTTGTTGCGTTGCTTGCTGTCTTTGTCTTTTTCCCGCCTTTTTGGATTACTGATTAGTTTCACCTGTACCTGTGTATTTAGCCTCTGTGTTTTCCCCCTTTCGTTGCCATGTCATCTTCATCCTTTTCATCAAGTCTCATAGTTTTTTTTTTCCCACTGTTGTTCTTTGTGTTTGGATTTCTGTCTCATGGTTTTGGATTTTCTGTTGTATTTATATGGACTGTGGATTTAGTTGCTTCATTGAACTGATGGTCTGGTTCTTGTCTGTGTGCGCGTGACTATTCATAAAGCTTTTTGTATTTTGATCCTGCTCGTTAAATCATTTGACCACACCAGCTCTGCTCTTGTTTGGCGTGGTTACCCCACTTGACATGTTTGTGGGGTTAAGACATGCTCACTTTTCATCGTTCAAATCAAATTCCTCTCAAGGTTAGGTCCCGGCTGCCTATCTTGTTTCACTCAGACATACGCCATGATGTGGAAGATGGTTGCAGGGGCACCATCTCTGCCTCCTGGGTTTAGCACCACCAAAGATGATTGTGATTGATTTAGAGAAATAAAACAAGGCAGAGCACTTTTCTCCTTATAGCAGAATAACAATGTGTCGAGCCAGATCTTTCTCCAGCACTGAACAATCAGAAGAAAAGCAAACATTTGATCACAAGAAAGTTGTACTCAACAGTTCTTTTTTTTTTTTCTTTTCTCACTCTTTTATTGAGCCAGGGACATGGGGAATACTACTAATTCATGCTTTTGCATTGAAAATGTGTCCCTGCGACACTCACATTTTAACAGATTCATCTAAAACACATGACAGAACTAAATATGCTAATAAAGGCTGTGTGATACAGTTGAAAATCTCCAGCAAAAAGCTAGCAAGTGGATTTTGTCAAAAATATTAGCATTCAACACATTTTAATTAGATATCTAACGGGCAAAATCCAACCATATTTTTGTGAAGAAATGAAATTACCATGTGTAGGCTGTTAACACCACACTGACCAGAGAAGCCACAAATAACAAGTAATTTCAGTCCCTGCTGCTACCGTAACTTTTGTCATTCAATAAGGAGCACAAAGAAAGAAATTATGTACGCAAATGAGTTTTGTCCTTCATCACACCTGCTGAGCTCCATACCTGTATAAAATGATGATAAACATGTGTGTGTTCTATGTGGTGAACAAAAGATGTACCCCCCTCTGAGGCAATCTGCAATGGCAGCACATACCTTAAAGCAGTCACTTTACTTTCACAAACACCAGACCACATTATAATAACTTTATTTATTTAATATAAAGTCTGTAGTGTTTGAAAAGTTGCGCATAATTTATAAATGAATGTGCAAACAGCCCTCCCTGCAGTTCCATCATGAAGCACAGATGCCCCCAAAGACTTTAGTACATTTTATCTTTCTCAGTCAACCTTTTCTTTCTGACCCAGGCAAGTGCTGCTCGGCCTGGTCTCACCAACGTCTTCAGTCATTCCGGGTTTCCACACACCTTTTTCTGCTTTTTCCGTTTCATTTCATGCCATTTAATCTGCACAGACATATTGTGCATAGATGACATGTCATTGTACGGGCGTATGTCATAGAGAAAGAAAAAGGTCAGGTGATGTAGTATGAAGAGCAACAAAAGCCTGCGTATGAAGGAGGTCAGTGTGGAAGAATAGGTCAAACAAATATAGGACTTTCACCTGAGACTGCAGTTCATGTGTCCATTTGTAGATGGAAAGTTAAAGTACCAGTGTGACGGAGTTGCAGCTTCACATCACCCTCCCCTTCACAACACCCTCATGTAGGAGAACATATGGTGGCCACAAAACTGGCACAAAATGCAAAAGCCCGTATCTCTCCGTTGAAGAGGACCTGCGCCCTCTGTAGATAAAGATATGGGCTTGCTGTGTCAAACCACAACTCCTCTGCATGTGTCTGCTGGTCAACTGTGGACAAGTCTACAGCAAGCTCAAAGGAAGGCTGCTCATGATCGTTTAGACAGTGGTTTTTCAATTGTATCTCCTGCAGCTGCTTTTGATATTTTTGAATGGTTGTGTACGGTGGAAAGTCTTTCTTGGCCTGAGGAAACCGCAGTGTGACCTGCAATTTGGACTTCTGTCACCGTGTCAGAATCACTGCAGTGCACAAGCTATCTTTTTGTTCTTGGGGCACATCCTTGCAGACTAGCAGCCACAGTGTTGTGGTGCTACTGTTAAAATGAGCTGCTGGGGTGGATGTGATGACACCTGTGGTGACTGGTTAAATGCGTTAATACAGATCCTAACCTAAAGTGAAACAGTGTAGTGTCATCTCGAGAGGTGCAACACTGTGGCTTCTGTGTCTTCTCTGCTGGAAAAGAGAAACTTGTCTGCACACTTACATCGAACAAACCAGCAGAGTTAGGGTGGCAGCACAACGGATGTTTTACAAAGAATATATTTAAGCAGTGGTATATTTTTGAGAGAGACAACAAGACACTAGGTTGTCCTTTTTTTAAACACTGTTTGGCCAGTGGCAAACAAACCTGTCAGACACATTCAGCATACATACTTTGCTATGTCTATATCAAATTAGTGTATTAGACAGGAGTAACTAACCATTTTACCAATAGTAGAGACCAGTATGCAGGGTGTTAAATACACAGATTGGATATCAGCAGGTAAAAGGTCATTTCTATGTGAAAATTTGATAAATTTACATTTTAAAGCAAAACTTATCTTTTTATTTTTTCACTTGAAGGCAAAACTTAAGAACTTTTTTTTAGTCAATTATAGCTCTTTCCTTCTTTTTTTCCCTCTCTCAATGTAACAATGTAACTGTCACTGCCAATATACTTACATGTGTCTTAAACGTTGGTATCAGTGTTAAACAACGCATCCAGGGCGCCACTCAGAGTCAAAAGTTACCCTCAGAAAAAGAAGAAGAGTCAGACATTTCTAATAACAATAAACATGGCAACGCTGGCTCTTTTCACTCACTAACTGATGACAAATATCATTTCAAATACTTGTGGATAAAAAAAAATCTCTTGAACTCTCTCTCTTGCTCTTGAACTTTAGGCTACACTGTCCCCATGACTGCATAGTGGTACTGCTCTGTTTCATCCATATTCATAAGCTTTCAGAACATGTGCAAAAATTGGAACGAAATCAAGACTATAGACAAAATGCTCCGTCCATATCTGTACGTGTATTTAACATTTTGCGTACACGACACTTGCGTCATTTTCTGTGGTCAAGAGTGTGCAAGGGTCCGCAAAAGTCTGTGCAATGTAAGTTTCATCATCAGAGTAGATGCAGGCTCCATGTGGACATCCACATACCCCCAGTGTGCAGACTTGTCTGCAGACTTGTCCACATACCAACCTACTGTACATGTGTAAAACATTTCCTCCAGGTGACTCCAGAAAGTAATATAAACAAAACTAATAGGCACACATAGTGTCTGCTGCTTACCATGTATTCTTCCGTTTGGAGGTATAATCTTTTATAAGCCCTTAGTCCTTCAGCTGCTAATTGCTCCACTGTTCACCAGCTAGTTGCTGACTTTTTCTGCTGTTGGGTGTTAGGCTGGTAGTGGATTCATCAGAGCTTGTTTGCCTAAAACAGGTACCAGCTGTGACTGAAGGGTCAAGGTGAATGAAAACAGTAAGAGTGAATGAAAACAAGACACAGGCTGCAGTGTAGTGATGCTAAAATGCTTAAAGCTGAGTGTTAGTGCAGAGTTGGAGTATAATTCTGTTGAGTGGTTCTCCAAATTGGGCTTCGGGAGGTAGAGGTCTCAGTGCATTGTCAAATTGTTGTCTAATTAAAGGATTAGTCCACCCTTGTGGAAAATATGCTTATTTGTGTAGTATTAAAGCTAAGGATAGGGTAGGTTAGGGTGACCAGATGGATGGGTGAAATTCGGGACAGGGAGTCGGGGGTGGGTGTGGCACGTCAGACGGATTAAAACAGAGTTATTTAAAGTAACATAATTTATTATTAATATTATGAAGATCAGATCCGATTCAGAGTGAAATCAACAATCTGTCAAATAAGGTTAGTAGAATGGAATCAGCAACTCTTGTTTGTTTATTTCCCCCACATATATAATATTCACTCTGTACTGTATTTAACTGATTATAGGTTGAACATTATTCACAAATTATTGCATTCTGTTTTTATTTATGTTTTATATAATGTCCCAACTATTTTGGAATTTAATATTAAATTCCTCTTTTAGTCACTGTACCACAGCAAACTATTACTTACACCAGACGTAGCACAGATTCCTACTGTGGGGATACTTTTGTGAGATTCTCCAGCCTTCCTCTGTTTAATATCTCCAAGTGATGACCCATTTCTATTAGCACTGTCAAAGCATGATGCATCACCAATCAGCACGCTGCTGTCTGAGGTGCGAGCAGATATAGCATGCCTCCCTGGAATTGTTTCAACTCAAGATGAAGTTAATTTTCCCTTAAATAGCTTCGGAGTTAAGTAAACAACACAATCTGCGTCACTGTCATGCTCATATTTTTGGATCTGTGGGTTCTAATGCTTCATTTGAGTCTTGGCGTATCTACACTGAGAGACAGATACAAACCTGAGGCGCCGTTTTGCCATGGCAGAGCCTGATTGAGGTGCCTCCAGTCCATTGGTATCTACATATTGCTCTTAGCTGCCATGACCTGTCTGATATCACTGAAAACCCCCAGAATTCATTTAAACAGTGTGTAGATGTAAACAACTCATAGCTGTGCAATATATCAATATTATAGTGTAACTGCTGGATTAGTACATGTAAACACTGTATATATTAGTATTTCTGTTATTCATCTTAATGTCATCATTGACTGTGTTCATGCACCTGTTGTCGTTCATTTCTGTTGGTCAGTCTGTCCATCCGCCCATCTATCTGTTGAAGAAATATCATATCAAATAGCAAGCTAGTGATGAGTACAGCGACCTGAATAGGTTGTAGTGTTGTAGGTCACAGAAATAATGGTGGATGAAAACCCATTTTTGATGAAATGTTCAGTAATAAATGGTGTCAAATTCCTGAAATTGTGAAATAAGGAGTCTAGGAGAAAACTAGCGACTAAGCTCCACAAAAGGAGGAGCTGAATTTGGGTTTAAAAGAAGACTCCAGCAGGATTGTAACACAGTGCTGTCTCCATGGACCAGCCCACGGTTTTCTGTATTAGCACCACAACTACACTAAACCTCTTATTGCATTGAACTCTACTAGACTCAGATTTTTTTCTTAAGACATGTTTGGACATTAAGAAAAGGGAAAAGTACTTAACTGAAGTTGGCAATGCAACTTGGTTTGAATTGTCCCAATTGTTTGTACATAGAAGAACCAGTATCCTGTAACCATGTCACAGTGGGGGCAAGACTGGAAATGGGGTAAGCTACAGACAGACAGTAATATCTCTGTTTATAGATATAGAGAAGAGGTTTCCCTGTGCTGTTACACTATAATTGTAACACTACACAAACAAGCAATAACATCATCTGCATACAAATGGACTGTCCCATGTCTACAACAAAATCCTTGGAGGCAAATGGACCTGTCAAAGCACATCTACTAAAAGTGCTTGTTTTTGTCGCTGACAGGCCCTTCCACAGGGAACTGAAGCTCTTATATCGCTCTCTTCAAAGGTTGTTTTCACACCTGACCAAGCGGACTCGGTTCGATTGGGGAGCTGAAAGTCGCAACATTGTTGCATTTATCACTTGTTTTGGTTCTGCTTTCACACTGTGATTTCTGAAGCGCACCAAACTTTCTGAGCAGCATCACGTGGTTGAAAGGGGCGCTCGTCGATTGGACAAAGTAGGAGGGGAAATCCCTCATGCTTTGTCACGTTATTTTAGGGAATGCTACAACGTTAGTGAACGCAACTGTTCCTATAATGCTATTGTAGCTTGTCAGGGATTGATTCTGTTACTTTTCTAACTTTGACGATCTAACATGTGACAACATATGAGCTCAGAGTTTAAGGACTGTGACTGTTGGTAGTTGTGATTTGATTGTTTAAATATGCCAAATTGTAAATTTATGGGTTATTGTTGTTCAGACAATTGAGCTAAGCTAGCTAGCAACTGCTAATGTCAGCGGTCACTTGTTGCCATAGCAACAGTAAACATTCACGTAAGGACTAATGAGCTGTAAATAGAGATGCAGAATCAAGCTATATTATAAATACAGATGAGATACGTTGTATTTTAGCACAGAATACATGATTTTAGTAAACCTATAGAAAATAATTTGTTTAATACGCATAATTTACTATTGAATTTATTCGTACGTACTGCGTATAGCGTCACTACGTATATTTGGTCCTGTGTTTGGTCCGGCGTTTGGTCCGGTGAGCTTCACACTGCATACCAACCGAACCAGGGTTCACTTGCAAGCGAACCGAGACCCACGTTTTCAGGCGGACCAGAGTTCGCTTGTTTGGTCCGCACCAGAGTTCAGATGAGCTTTCAGAAAACGAACTCTGGTCCGTTTAAAGCGGACCAAACAGCTCTGGTGTGAAAGCGACCAAAGCCACCACACACTTTTGAAAAAGACAGTGATCCTACCTCTCAGACGCCCTGTCTCTACGAAGCAATGTTTATTAATTAGCAGGAAATACATTTTGAGGGAAACACAACACCAACTGAATTATGTTTTCTCTTAACACGAGGAAATGTTTTTAATTAACATATCTGGCAAGTCCCAAAAAAGTTGATAGTTAATGTCAGTAAAATATTTACTGACAAAATGTTTCATTTGTTTAATTACAAAAGTTTAATTTAGGCAGTCTTGCAATAAAATTTCCAAGTCATTATGACTACAGCATTATTCACAATTCAGCAATCACTTGATATGCGAGATTTTTTCTTTCAATATTTAATAGAATTTTTTTCCCTAAACTTAATCAAAGTACTTTTGTTGCAGGAGTCTGAACACCACAACTCTGGACTGTGGTGTTCAATTCCTGCAAATTTAAGAGAACTCGGGTTGTTGCAGAACACTGGAGTTGCTGGTCTACTGCTGTCTTGGCTGAATTCAGTTTGTTTCTGTTTTTGTTTGACTTTTGTGTTTTAACACATTTGTTTGGATGCCTGCTGGGGTGATCTACTGGACCAAATCCAAAACGTCTTGTACATATTAGTCATTTGTACCCCATAATACACAAAAAATAGACCCACATTACCTTTTAAGAGCATTGAATCAACATACTGAATGACTCTGGTGTCATTTCGTGTTGCACTACTAAGACAAACTGTCTACTTAACTAACACTCATTTCATGACAAGATACCTCTATCCTGAATTTTTATCAGCCTAAGCTGTGCCGCCTCAGCATCTTGGCACACTCATATTAGCAAACTACATCCATGACTATATGTTAACGTCAGTGCTAAATGCAGAACAAGATATTTGTGTGGCTTCCGAAAGACACGTGTAAACAAGCATCAGGTAACTGTTCTCAGGCAGTTTACATAAATTTAGGCTATCATGCATCAATAGCTGCCACCTCACATGACTCACATAACGACACATTTCTGCAGGGTTTTGGATGAAACTGTGCATTTTAAGCTTATAGCTGCTGTTCCCCACATCAGCTCTACCAACATAAAAACACTGGCTAACACTGCTTTCTGAAAAATCTCAAACAGTGGTCTTTGTCTATATCTTGATCTTCTCAATTTAAAAGCCATCCCAGTCAGTGTTTTGCTTTGTGTTTCATTTATAAATTAAACACCTCGTCTTGTTTCTGTTATTTTTTTCTGACTTCCTTCATACAGCTGTCAGATATCCCAAAATAAATCCTTTTGCAGTGAATTTTCAGGGCTTACTTATGCTCGTGAAACTTTACCGAAACTCCATCAATTTTCCTTGCATACAAACAAATCAGTGGCAGAAATGTTTGGCCCACATTGAGCTGTTCTTTCCAATAGTTGCATAGCACACACACACACACACACACACACACACACACACACATCTACGAGTCATGCAGAGTGAGTGCCATAAGCTACACACATAAATCAATGCAGATGTTACGGAGTGAGAGATCCACAACAAGCACCTCTGCAGTTTGGGAAACTAAACACATTAGTGATGTCAGCTCAAAGTGACATTAGGTCTGCTTTTGACAGTGGGACAACAGACCCCAGTGAAGCGACACTGCATGAGCTGTCAATATTTCTGCCACTGAATTGGATCTTGAACTATCATGTTAGAAACTACATTTAAAGACCCGCTGAAGTGTTTATGTCCCTAAAATGTCTGACCTTTACTATACTGACTTGTATCTGTGTAAAGTTTGTCTGGAGAGGTGTTTCACATTCCTCTACTGAAGGGGGAGGTGGGCGTGCACATCCCTAAAATATGAGATTCAAATGTACCTGGCCAAGCTAGATTAGGTACGTAACAAATTGAAAAGCCAAACACTGTCTAAAACAAAGGATACACTGCGCAGTTTTGGGCTGTCCTAGATGAAAGTTGACCAGCGTGAAGGAAACATGGCCATAGCTTTGGTCGTGGTTCAAAGACAGTGGTCCTACACTGCACTGTGAGAGAGGTTCAAAGGCAGCTGTTCTCACAGTTCTGCAACCAAAGATAGCCTGGGACATTTTGACAGTGTTAGAAATTTAGGATAACCATCTCTGATGCCACGATCTACTTCTACCAACCAACTAACAGGAATAAAGTGTATGTCAGTGGACAAAGGCAGATCGTATCAGGAGACGCTCTCCACAACCAGCTCCACATTCTCCTCTTCCTCCTCCTTGGAGTTTTTCTCGATTCTCGCTTAGCTTCATTGTTTACCCCTATGGCAGCGCAGATTGATGACACACGCTGATGATGTTTTCTTGTATATTTACTTGCATCGTAGTTTACAACTCAGCAGGTGTGATCATCATACAGTCGACATACATCAAACTTAACTAACATTCTCATAGGTCTGCTATTTACCAATTTTAGAGCGCTGCAGTCTCATCACCTGAGTCTGACCGGGGCTCAAACATGTACAGCTGAATCTCTCCGATGTTTTCTGTAACACCAGCACTAGCCATCTTGATGCACACTGCTCTTTCACCAGTCAGCCTAGGACAAGCAACGGGGTGAAATAGTGTTGGGGATTAAATTGTCTTGGTTGAAAATTTGGACATGAGGACACAGGCCCTAGCATTAAAATGGTTAAATCCCAGCAAAAGAAGGCTTCTAGCTTGTTTACATTCATACTGTTAGTGACCCAGGTGCTAATAGCTTTTTCAGTGGGTAGATTGCTAACTTGGAGGTTGCTGTTGTTTCCACGGGCTTTGAAAATGCAGACAGCAGTGCCACCTGAAACAATGACAGACGTAAACCCACAGTACAATCGGTGAGTCAGAATAGATAAAATATGAAAAAAAATTAGGTTCCTCTGGCTCCTCCTCTGAAAACAACCAATCAGAATCAGCTTTCAACTCAAAACATTGATATTTGATGATAGTGATGAAACTATCTTTGCCCTGAATTGTCTACCTCAGCTTTAATCATTGCAGAAATACACAAATAATATGTAAGAACAGAAAAACTAACTTTTGTTTATAGTTAAATTTAAACCCCCTTTTAGGAGACCATTTACATAATGCAAACAAGCATAACACAAATATATAAAATTAACATATCTCTGGCAAAAGTAAGTATTATATCATTTAATTACAGGTGCCACACAAAGAAATTAAAATGACAGCACCTCATGTTTTCCTCAACAAAAGCTATAGAGGACTGTTATGGGAAAAATTATTATTTTTGATCATTCATCAGCAGTGTTCAGTTTCCACTGATCACAGAACTCAAGGAGGCGTTGGCAGCATCACACAGCCATTAGTGCTGATAACCAGTTCTGCCAGAATAATTTGAGACTTCACGCGTCTAGCTGGAGCCTTCGTCTGTTCCCAGTCCAGCTTCAGTGAAACAAGCCCGGCATCCAAATGAAAGATGGACTCTGTCAACGGGGGACTCAGGCTCATTAAAACGCATCATTTTCATAGATAGCACTTCATAGCCCGAGTGTCTGCAAACACACACACACAAAAAAGAAAAAAGAAAAAAAATCCAAAAAAAAAACAAAACAAGAAAGGCTTTAGCTGAGCGTATAATGAAGTTATGAGTATAAGGGCATATTATGAATCATTCATCTTAAATGAAGTGAGCCATTTTAACAGATTCATTTGTGCTGTGACAAGAGCAGCGTTTTGTATTTTATTGAAGAGATAACTCATCATTGACCTGTTATTGTCTCAGGATACAAGCTTTATTTTACAATGATATTAAAAAAGGATCCCACTGTAGTCTCACAATAGAATAGAAGCAGCAGTCTGTGTGTTTATTTTAGAATTCTATGGCAATTTTATTGAAGTTTATTGCATCCAGCACACAGAAATTGTCTATCACCAGCACAACTAGCTCACAGCAAGCTATTTATATACATCGTCTTTACATTGTTTACAGCAGTGCTGGAGAAGTTTATTGAAGGGATAAATCATGTGTTGGTCTGTTGTTTTATTAGATAATTAGCTTTTTATTGTGTGGGTATTAATTCTCTATAGGGCCACAAAACAGCGTGAGTGAGGACACGGCCTGTGGCAGTGGTAGCCTATGGTGTGTGTGTGTGTGTGTGTGTGTGTGTGTGTGTGTGTGTGTGCATGTGTGTGTTCATTCCCTAAAG
>JAJHUR010137368.1:0-15201 GCA_027495735.1 Lutjanus campechanus | reverse complement strand
TTCCAGAGTTTTCAGCTGCAATCCCTCAGCAGCTCACAACTGAAACACACAAACAATGACGTACAGTACAACATACAGGGCACGAAACACAATACAAAGTTAAGCCCAACAGAACATTACTTATAATATGTTTGTGTATGTTTTATCTATGTTTAGATGTCATGTTGTAGTATGTTGTGTTATGCAGCAGGTTGGAGTCTGGGTGTTGAAAAAGGGGTGTGTGTATAAGGTGTGTATCATGGAAAAAGTAAAGTGCAGAGTCAGTACTTACTGAGTCACTTTTAGTTAACTGTGTTATTTGTTTTTATGGTACTGATAGAAGTACAACCCTGTACCACCCCATTCTACCAGGAAACATCTGACTATTAACCAAAACAAAAGTCTGTAAAATTTTCTTAATATCAAATTTCTATCCACATCATATATACATTTAACTGTTAAATTACTTTAAAGTCTACCTCCCTGCTTGGTGCTCTGAAGGCAGTTTAAAACACAATTGTTCCTAAACCCAAACCAAAATAAATGAAGAGTCTAATTGTCCAACAGCCTGTCATCCTGAAAACAAATGTCCATCGCTCCAAAGGTACAAACCTTCCCCGCAGTAACAGACAAACCCCAACAACTGCAGGGAGAAGGGTTGACAATTTGGGGCATTTTCCTTAACTGATAGTTGAAAATGCCAAACAACTGATTAATCAGTTAATTAGCTTTTTTTCTTCTTCTTGTGTTTGTTCTCATTTTAAATTTTAAGTTTCCCTATTCAACAGGAAACTTTCTCCACCAGACAAAACTGTCAGTGAGGCACAATTACAGCCATTTCTGGGCTATTGCTTAATCATCGATTAGTACATTTTGAATTGGTTAAACAGTGATTAATCAATTAATGATTAATCATTTACATCCCTGGTGGGGTGAATTTAAATTTTCTGAGCAAAGGGTGATTGTTTTATTTATTTATTTTTTGATAACTGGCTGTCAGACAAATAGGACATTTTTGGGACTCTTGGGGTTTTGGAGTAATAGTCCATCCCTTTTTAGCCCCCTTTTGTCAGAATGGTCATAATATGGTGAAGAAGAAGAGAAAATCACTTTATTTTAATTGAGTTTTAATTTAGATTTTTGGGCTAAAAGAGCCAAGAGAGAGAAAATCCTCCTCAGGTCATAAAAATCCCCCCAAAACCCACAGACAGTATTGAGGACATGACCTCAGTGTCCTCAGTGTTAGCTGCAGCCCTGACTATAAATCTTTTCTTTACATAAGTGTGGGGTTCTGGATTAATTATTTGAGCAAAAAATCTGTGTGAGTGGAGCTTTTAAAAGCACACAAACTAGAGGAGACAATAAGAAAAGCTTGTAGCTTGTATCTCATTTAAAATATGGTCTCATAGTCCAGTCAGGTACAAATAAATTAAAATTTCAAGATAAAAGATTCCCAGCACTGCTTCATAATAACCGTGTATGTAATTTAAGACAAAAGAAGCTGCGAAGCTCCCTGGACGAGGGTGGAAAGCTTCTCCAGGCTGCAGCTGAGCGGATCTGTGGCGTCCAGACCGCAGCGGCCTCGCGTGCTCTTGCGCCGCTCGTTGTTTTCATAAAGGGCAAAGCTCGGAGGCCCCCTGACAGATACAGAGATGTAATTGGAAGCGTCTGGCACTGTGTGTCGGCCTACAACCTCAGTGCTTCTGTCTACACGTACAGAGAGATTCCGACCTGTACACACACTTAAAGTCAAGTCACAGTATATCATGACCCGACGTCACAGGTTTGCTTTTACACTGATCTATTGGCTGTGAGAGACCGTGGGAGCGGGGAGTGGATGCCTGTCTGCCCAGAGGATCATCCACGTTTGGTTATGAAGGAGTAAAAGAAAAAAAAAGGTTGAGAACTAAAACCAGGAGGAGCACAGTCACTGTGGTTTGTGTCATTTTTTTATAAAGTTTTGTTATTTATGTGACGGACAATGTGAGTCAGAAGATGTTTGTAAATGTTTATAAGGAGAATCTTTAGAGGTTGTTGGGATTGCATCATGTTTGCTGACAACATTTGAAATATTTACTGAAATTTGATGGACTTTTTACTACTGATGATGCACATAGAGAGAAATTTGACCTTATTTGAATACAATAAATGCCATTTTTTTCATGATTTTATTTACAAAATATTCCAAAAAGTCCTCCCAAGTGAAATGACTAAATGCAGCAAATCCAGAACAAAATGCAAGAAGCGTTTTATGATTTGACGGCCCTCACGGCAAAACTTCAAACAAAGTTACCAACAACTGTTTTAAGAAAATAAATCTATTTTATGACGTGAAAACACAGCTCAGTGAGGCGAGGTTTTGGAAAATAGGTTTGGGTTACAAAAAAAAAGTATCACAGCAGTTTATGAAATAGTCATAAAATATCATTATTTATAGATTCATGTTTATGGACGTGAGATGGCAATATTTTTAATGACTTTTATAAAGTAAACACAGGATTTAGTCCAGGGTTCTGTTCCTGTGTGAGACCATTAGTCAATGCTGATTGTCTAAAGGAACTAGTTATTTTAAACCAAACTACTGTTTTTTTTTCCTAAACCTAACCTTTGGGTGCCTAAACCTACCCCAAGACTTTTATTTTGAAAGCGTAACCAGATTTTGCACTTTTTTTTTTAAAGGTGGACAGTACATTATTCTGAAAGTCACGCAGAGTGTCACGAAAAAAAGAAAGAATTGTGTCCATGTACACAAATCTTTAAATAAAATATCAGTAACAGTTTAACAAGACAGTGGTGCAAATAATGTTTGTGCTGCGTTGATTTTTAAAACATTAGGTCAAATCAGCTGGAACCTAACTTGTATGACTCCTAAAGGCAAAAATGTTTAATGTCTTTTGCGTGTCTATGTATTCTTGAAACAATGAATTGTATAACAAGAGCGCACACTATCAGGGCAGTCAGGACAATTTTACTCTGTTAAATAAGATGCAGAGCACACGTAGAAGTCTCATTTTGCATGCAGGTGATGCACCAGTCCTCCCTATTAACTTCTGCGGGGAACAGATGTATTCGGACAGTGCCGGTCCTGATCAGTTTTGGTGCCCTGGGCAAGATTTTAGCTGATGCCCTTTGCATCTCAGCCAATTGCCATCATACACCAATCATTGTGTTAACTCACAGACATCTGAAATGTGACCCAGACTGCTCCGCTTTTCAGAAGACATCAGACACAGAGAAGATAAGAAAGCACTGGTTTCATCTTTAACAGCGTGTTGCATTTTAAAAGCTGCCAAATAAATACACAGTATTTGAGTAAATGTACCCTACTTAGTTACTTTCCAGCACTGATTATAACCTATAACACTCAACACAACAAGAGTAATTACACCGACCATTCATGCACAAAACATTTATTCAATTAGCACCTCTCTCCCATGGTGCTGCTGTTTGCTCTGACTAATCAACAGTGAAAATGCAAAAGCTGCAACTATTAATTACAAAACAAGATGGAAAAGGGAGGAGAGCAATTTAATTAACTATTATTACAAGCAGGGCTAAATTTGGCTAACTAGACTAAGATGTCAATAAAAATGTCTGCCTGGTTTCTTGAGGCAGATGGGGGACGGAGCGGCAATCAAACCTAAAAGAAAAAGTGTGTTTCTCAAAATTATTTTCTAGATTGTTACCCACATCTTTCCTCATCTGTCCTACAGTCCCTAATGAACTTAAAGTCAACTCTAACTTTTTTTTTAAATTAGCAAAGATTACTATCTTCCCCAGAGGGCAAGTAACACTCTGCACTCCATCATAGTACCCCTGTCTTTTTATTTATCCGGGCACCAGAGGGTTTTGGTCTTTTATTGCATGATATATTGCTGATGTTAATCATGTCATGTTTCACGGTCAGTGTCAGTCACTAACTTACATCAGGTAACTCCAGGTAACGGTGCTGAGTTGATTACAGCGTTCAGCAGTGGACGATCAATGTGAGGGAGCGCCGACAGCAAGAAAGCTGGTGAATCAGAGAAATAAAATTTTAACATTTTCTGATTGTTTCTCATTCATGAAAATGGCATCAAAGAATAAAAAGGAAAACTTCACGAGTTCAGACCAAGTCGTTTTGCTGCAGTTTTACCAAACTTTAATTCTTATTATCACGACGATGAAAGTCTCCTGACTCGGAAGGAAAGAATGGCGAAGCATCTCCACACAAAATGGGACTTTGGCGCGTGCGCTGTACATGAAAGTGTAAAGTCGTGTTATTTGTACACAGATTAAAGACACCGGGTTGGTTGTTTACATGAAAATGGATGGAAGCAGTTGTGTGAAGGACTGAAAAAGGGGGCTTAAAAGAGAAGCTCAAATCCAGCTGACGTTCAGATGCTGTTACACGATCCAACAAGTGCTTACAGCGGTTCAAAGTGTACAGAGGCCGAGCAGTACAAACAAAGTCAAGGATCACTTTCTTGAAGAAAGTGAAACCCAGATCAAAACAGTGTGCAGGGTTTAAATTAAAAGCGCTTTATTCCAACTTTAGCCCCAACAGCTCAAAGTATATAGGTGAGACGGTCATTTTATTATCATTTAACAATATTTTTTTGTCTTGTTATGAACTGTAGTAGTAGTGTACAGTGTGGCTGGAATAACCTTTCAAAAAAATCACTCACACTCTTGCGAAGACAAAATGCACAGAATTTTATTTAGCATCAGTCTTAACATAAATGCATGCAGTCTTTAAAGAGAGTTGAAGCCCTGCAGCAGACAGCAGGAATCACATTTTATTTTTCATTAGAACATCATTCATCCAGGTTGCTTCCTGGTTATCTCGAGGGGAGAATCATCCAAGACAGCAGCAGTTAACACCATCAGCTACAGAGCCACAGTAAGCACATTTCACAAGTGACTATCTTGATGCAGAGAGCATTACGCATTGGCTGAAATCCCAAACATCAGACGGGACGGTACCGGCATGAGATCGCTGATAGGGAAGCAGGACTAAACAACATGTGACACGAGCAGAATGAACCATAAATCCCATCCAGGGCTCAGCGAGAATGAGCAACAATGAGTGGCTGGAGTGAACGGCCAGATGTGGAGCGGTGCTGCTGAAGAGGGAGACAGATTTATGGCCGCTTCTTTAATGAGGTAACATCCTTTTCACTCATAAGACTTTTAAGAACTTTTTTTTTTTCTCCCACATGCAAGAAAATGCAATTCCTCTGGAAACACAGAGAGGATGCACAAAGGAAGGAGATGGGGAGGGGGGGGAAAAAAACGTAAAAATGTTCAATTCGACTTATTTTTCTTTTTACGTCATCGAAGCAGCGACTGGAGCAGGGAGTTTAGGGAGTGAGAGGGAGGATAAAAAAACAGAGGAAGACTTAAACGGCACCATAAACGGTGCAACATGATCTACAGTGCCTATTCAGTTATGTGAATGGAATGATTTGCAGTTTTAATCTTTGCAGTTTGTGGGAAAATTGCAGTCTGCACTTAAATTATTTAAGAAATAATAAAAAATAAAAGCAAATATATAAGAAAAAACATACTCCATCAAGGTTTAGTAATTGCTAATTTAGAATTAGCAAATTTCAGAAACCACAGATGCAAATTAAATTTATGATTCCCCAGGAGCTATTCATTGTTTGTCTAATTATGCATCTGTCTAAAGAAAATTTGTCGTTTATTTGTCTCCTAATTTACAAGTAAAGGTGTTTTACTGTGCTGCAAATTGTTGTTAGCTTCTGATACTTGTTATCAGCCTCGTAGCACAAATCGTGATCAGAACGTAAGCATTTAGTGTTCAACACTGTTTTTTGGCAAGCTAACAACAAGTAGCAGAAGCTAACTCGCTGTCAAGTCTAAAAGGAATATGGGATTCAATCTTTTTTTTGTTCTGTTATAGAATTTTTTAGGCCAGGAACAGAAAATTAAGATGTCATCAAGCAAGGAGAGATTCTAGACAACAAAGGAGCTAGCTGCAAGCAGAACTTAAGAGTAGCTGGCAGCAGGATGTCGACAAACTGTCAGATTGTGGATGGCATTTTTTGTGTCTTTAAAAATGAAGTGGTAGAGCACTATTTTAATGCCAGTGCTTTAGTTTCTTTATTCCACTAAAGACACAACGTGTAAGTAGGCGACACCAGGTGTCTCTCACATTAAGATAATAACAAAAACTACACTTTGATGATGTTGTAAAGTAGGCTCGGCTAACGTGGGATTATGGCGTTGCATGATTTCCCAGAAGTTATAGTAACAAGTGGGTGGTAGCCTCTTAAATGTACGGTAACATTGAATAAATTACAGAATTATCTGGGTGCGACCTTTGTCATAAACATTTGGAATAATGTAAGCACACAAATCAACCCAATAGGTCTTGCATTTTAATGTGGAAATATTACATATTTTAGCTTTAAAGACAGTCTTCTAGTCATTCTGACTTTGGAGTATTAAAGGGATAGTTCGGGATTTTTGACATGAATCTGTATGGCATCCTCATCACCAGTGTCATGCAATCACACTGACTTACCCCTGGCAGCGTCCTGTGAGCAGAGTTCTCGTCCAGCTTCGGTCAAGCCGAGTAGTCCGGCAGGTTTGCTAGACCCAGTAAAATAAAACGTTTCTCTTCCCAAAACATTATGTGTTCAAAAGAGTGATATATTTGCATCCCAAAAACATTGTAGTGGAAAAAGTCACACGTCGTTATCACTTGGCCCTATTTTCTCTCAGTTCGTATCAGTGCGCGCCGTCATTCTGACAGCGAGCTCAACTTTTCTAGCTCATTTCAGTGCTTACTTAGCAGCTGTATTCCCAGACAAGCAACGCTAACAAGCTAGCTTTAGCGCTAGCCAAGTTCTCTGTCCACCCTCTCTCTTTCTGCCCGATCTAACTCCATTTGTCGAAGTTCGTCGTCAGTGTACTCGGGTTCATAAAGATATCCCCTTGGCTCTAATAGAAAGTCGATGTTTTCCTCGTCGCTCTCGTAGTCAGACATCTTCCCCAGTAGTAAATAATCGCGCATCAAACAGGTAGGCCCTAGCTGTCAGGTCACGGTATCGCGCGCACTGATACGAACAGAGAGAAAATAGGACCAAATGATTACGAGGTGTGACTTTTTCCACTACAGTGTTTTTGGGATGCAAATATATCACTCTTTTGAACACATAATGTTTTGGGAAGAGAAACGTTTTATTTTACTGGGTCTAGCAAACCTGCCGGACTACTTTCGGCTTGACCGAAGCTGGACGAGAACTCTGCTCACAGGACGCTGCCAGGGGTAAGTCAGTGTGATTGCATGACACTGGTGATGGGGATGCCATACAGATTCATGTCAAAAATCCCGAACTATCCCTTTAATACATTATTCTCTGTGATTTTAAGATTATAAAGCAGCCTTGAGGTCTCATCAGAATAACTGAAATTTAGCCCACATTTATCAAGTTACATATCTGTGGCAGTTTGTTCACAAGTTAAACAAGATACAAACATTGTGAAGCTCCTTTTTAATTAACTACTTATATATCTCTGACCCAGAATCAAAACTGGGAGGCTGATGTGACTGTTTTTTTCCTTATCATATTTAAGGTTTGATATGACATGAATGCAGCTTAAAATGCTTTCAATAAAACAGGGAAGGCTGGAACCTGCATTGGAGTAATTCACCAAAGAGACAATGAACTATGCAGGAAGTCCAGTTGGAGTAAGAAATGATATATCTGAAGGCTTATGAGACACCAAAACACCATGCAACAGTTTATAATACTCACAGACAAGATTTTACAACTGTGGAACGTTATCACGACGGCAACTATTTTATTTTATCTTTTGTCACAATGATGATCATGACGTGAACAGTAGAAATACATCACTCATGTAATCTAACAGGAATGTGCACTTTTATGTATTTGAGTGGCCGGTGTGGCTTCTTGCAGGATGACGTTGAATTGCAGCAAAAATTGAGCCAACTTCAAAAATTTTTTGCTGAAGGACTCTAGATGGGTACCACCACTGCACTGCACCAAATGAAATGAGAGGGTTGCAGTTTTTCAGGGCTGAAGCTGGTCTGAATGTTGCCTCATTGTGAAGCCTTCATAATGACAATTTATGACACCTTCCAAACTAATATGTTTGCATCTCCCTTAATTTTTATAAGGAATTCTGAGGCTCTGCTATTGACAAGAATTGCTCTGCAACCAGCAAGGTTTAATAATCACTTCACACATTCTACATGACAAAAATCTGACAGAGCACGTGACCTAAAGGGAACTAAACATCTTGATAGTTGTTTGCCATTCGTAAAAGGCATTCAGAGACATCACAGGTTTCATTTACAAACACCAACCAAGGGGATTCTAACAAAACTATCGTTCAGGAGCTAAGAAACACTGATCCGAACAAAGAAAAAAAGGTGTAGGATGATGCCACATTTATTTCAGGGAAACACTGAGGTTTGCAAAATTTCTCCAGGAGAAATTAGGCTGTTGTGTACCACATGTTCATTGTTTCAACCATCAGTTACCTTTGGAAATTATGCATGCTTTCTCAGCTCAGTGACTGACTTACTGAGTGTGTGCAACGTGCAACACATTTCTGATGTTATTTTAATGCAGCATTGCTCAATGTTTCCAGTGGCATCTGACGGTGACGCAGGATTTCAGGTGATCAAAACTTGGGGACAAGGGTACAAGGGAAGCAGAATTCAGCCTCTGCTTGAAATAAATGCACCTGCCTTTTCCAAGATCAACTCTATGAGCTTGTAAAAGATTTCCTCTGAAAACATCTAAGTAGCTCTTGTGCTCTGTCTGTGCATATGTCTGTTTCCTGTCTGTTTTTACCACGCCCCAAATCAAATTGCCATTCTAGATAAATAAAGTAGTATGGAATTGAAGTGAATTGAGTCGGACGCTTGCCAGGGTCATCCAGGGTATAAGTGGTGTAGCTTGGAGCTTTAGTTTCGTGTTATCTTGGAGAAGTTCGAGGCTAACAGTAGTCTAGTGGCATTTTTTGCTGCACCTGCTTCACTTTGGTCTTGTTCTGTCGCAAACGCAGCAGGAATTGCTGACTGTGCTGCAGTCTCTTGCTTTACCCAAAGAAGTTCTGTCTTTTTGAGCCATTTTCAAATATCCTGACAGCATTTGCATCATTTTTTCAGCTCTTGCCTACATCATCATACTCACACAGCTACTATATGCTACTAACCACAAGGGCATTCATCCTACCCTCAAAAAGTCATGTCTGACTGACACTTGGCACCAGTACTGGACGTAAAAAGGACTTGACAAGAAAATTCAGTGATGAGTTGAAGGAGATGTTATTCAGGAGGTTTCTTTAGGTGGACAAACGAAGTCTCCGTCTTAATTCAAGAAGCTGATGATAAGTTTAAATAATTGTCTTATGTGCCAAAAATGTACACCTTTTACACTGAATTGTTTCTTGTTATGTCCGCATTATTCTAGGGATCACTGTGTAAATGTATCATGTTCCTTTGTTTTGTTTTGTTTGTTTTAAGCTGGTCTGTGCAGATGCGTAGCCTTGCTATGTTTATTGAATCACATTAAAGCGATATTCCACTCTTAGATAATCATCCACTCAGTATGTACTCACCACTATGCTGATGTGATGATGGGTGAAGGTCTTCAGTTCACAAAACAATCCTGGAGTTTTAAGAGAAACAGGGTAGCAGCCTCATCCAGTACAATGGCAGTGAACGGTGACCACAGATAAAACGTTAAAAATAGCACACAAAACAAACACAAAATGTCTCCATCCTGCTTGTGTGGTGTAATCCAAGTGTTTGCTAGCCGCAACATTAAAATTTAACAGCAAAAGACGCTATTTATGCCATGTTTTTAGCAGAAATGTCAACTGTAGCATGTAGCAGGTAGCATGTAAACATGGTGTTGATCTCACGATATTTTCACATGTGCATCCGTGAGATATATGAAGTCTTACGAGACTTGTACTGGATGAGGCTGCTACCCTGTTTCTCCTAAAACTCCAGGATTGTTTTGTAAACTGAAGATCTTCACCCATCATCACATCGGCATAGGGGTGAGTACATATTGAGTAGCTTATTCTGGGAAAGTGGAGTAACGCTTTAAAGGCCAAAATTGCTGCATACTACTTGTTATACGCGTTACAATCTTTCAGAAGAAAAATCTCGTCCCAAGGTAGCCCAAACAATTAAAGGATAACTTTTTTCAACTATTCTATTTTTCAACCTGGGCCCTATTTCTCCATGTGTATGTATGTGTATGATTGATAGCTACAACTCGTTTTAAAATTGGTGCAGAATTGAGGGACGCGGATGCAGCCGGCAGCTGCGAAACGAGTTATAACGGTAGATATCGGGGCAAATTCGTACGTAAAAGTTTGTGCATTAAACGTGCTTTTTTTCACCACAGTCCGGCTCACATCACCAGTGTAATCTCTGTCAACAACATGCAAAGCGTCTCTCTTACCATTCACTCTGTGACAACATCTCACAGGACCTTTGCTTGTTGAAGAATGTCTTCTTGCAGTGAGTGGGACAGCTGTTTTCTTTAGGTGTGTTTGGTGAAGTGTTTCAGGATTGGATGTCTTCTCTTCTTGGGCTGGCAGTAGTCATCTTGAGAAAAGTGTGCACGCAGACCCGATGGTCTGCAAGCCGCAGTGTCTGGACAGGAGTGTTAGCATCCAGTTGTAGCACAATTAGCCACAACTTCAGCATGTTGCTGTCCGACAAAGTCAGCCTGTAAAAGCTGTACGGGGTGTTGCAGGACATCCTGTTCTTGCACTTCGGCGAAGCAAAAACACGAACCATTGTTTTCAATAGTTGCAGTAAAACTTTCAACTGAACTCCGAGACAGCTAACTCCGCTCAGACCGGCTCTCAGCATGACTCCTGTTTTCTTCTGGCAACAAACAAAGATCCCGCGAGATGTCGTCACACACAGCAAGCAGTAAGTGAAGCATACTGTTGACAGAGATTACACTGGTGATCTGAGCCGGACTGTGGTGAAAAAAAGCACGTTTAATAATTAAGACGAATTTGCCCCGATATCTACCGTTATAACTCGTTTCGCGGCTGCCGGCTGCATCCGCGTCCCTCAATACCGCACCAATTTTAAAACGAGTTGCAGCTGTCAATCATACACACACATACACATGGGAAAATAGGGCCCAGGTTGAAAAATACCGAAGCTCCTTTAAGTTTGTTTTTACTTTTTTTTCACCAGGCAACATATAGGCCTAGATTTTACAGGGCAAATCGAAACACCAATTTGGTGTGCCCGGCCCAAAATCGAAAATTCCCCCTTGCCAATAATCTGGCTGCAGGGTCTGCTGTGGCCAGTAGACCCAATTTAACTGCTGATCTGTGCACATTTATATTTCACCACCAATAAACCACTACTAAGTGTGCTGTCACGGTATGAGTTTTTGCTTTTGTCTAATTGTGTTGCTGACACTCTGACAGTAATATCAAAGCTGCGACATTACATGCACAGACCCCTGCCCTCTGTATCACCTCCTATCAAACTAAAACCTCCACTATTAAAAAAATCCAAAGGGGTGATGCGGGGCCCCCGCAGCATATTGCATCTTATGAAACCGAAGGGCCTCAGCTTGTTTTTGCTGAGGCGGTGGGCGGCCATTTATGAGCTGCTAACATGAATGAAACAAGGTTTTAAAACAGAGTGGGTAACAGAGGATTTGTGTGGCTGCACTCGAGGGCCTCGGACCGAAACACTGGTGCAGATTGTGCTCGGGCTCTGAATGGCAGAGTCATCACCCTCTAACTCCTCTGCTCATTATACGACCTCTCCAGCTTCACTCAGCGGCGTTTGAGCGGCACTGAAGGACCCTACGAGAATGAGAAAACACGCCACCAATTTCATGAATGGGCACCTGACCCCCCCTCTCAAAATACATGGGAGAGTAAAAACAAGGTGGGTAAATACGGCCGGTCCCAGCGGCTGACTGAGAGCGACAAGAGTCAAAATTGAATTTCCGTGGAAGTGATGTAATCCGCTGGTCCGGGTCAGACTGAGATGTTATTATCTTAATTTGGGGTTCATTAATCGCCGGTGAAGCGGGCTGATGACAAGGTTTCCACCTTGTCCCAGCTGCACGGAGCTGCCAGCTGATTTAGGACGGCTCCCTGCCTCGGTATGTAAACCATTTGCAGCAGGAATGTATAAGCAAGCCGTAAAAATAGGATTTGGCTGAGACATACAAGACAGATCGCGCCGTAAAACAACGCACCCCATCTCCACCGCAGCCTGGCGGGGGCGGTCGAGCTTTTTTGGGGAGGGGGTGGTGGATTGTTGGTTAGTTCTCACAAGCGAAGGGAAGCCCGCAGGTTCAGAGTTCGGGGCCCTGGCGACAGGCTGTAGATTTGAGGAGGAGGAGGAGGGCGTGTTTAAAACTGAGAATGGATTATAGGCTCCAAAATGCTGTAATCCTCCTCACAAATAAACGATATATAACATAGGATTCTCACGAGGAGGTTTAGGGAAGACGCACTTTCACATGGAGGCAGGCTAACATACACTCGCTGTCAGGTCTGCACACACATGCATGCACATTTCTTAGAAGAAGACACCAGAGGAGAGGTCCCCGTGCTAAATCTCAGGCAGTAAAAACACTACCTGTTATCTGAGACACCAAATCATAATCCAGAGTAAAATAAGCAACCTCTGTGACAGCATGAAGCAAGCTTCCTGCTTTCACATGCATCAGCTTTCAGAAATCACAGTTTATCACGTTGAAACACAGATGAGAAATAACTAAACACAAATACTGTACTGTGATTTACGTGACTATTTATCTTTCTGGCAACTTTTTACTTTTACTCTCTCAATTTTAACACAGATGTCTGTGCTTTCTACTCCTCAGATTCAGGGGCGTGTCCCTGAATCTGTCCCTGTCGACTGGGGCGACCCAAGTGCACAGGGGTGGCGTGAAGCAGTGGTATTCTGTAGGTGTTATTAGTAATACTTTAATAGAGGCATTATTTTACCATTTTTAATGTCCACTTTAATCTCTAATTACTGACATTAAAGCTTCTTACATTCCTGTGCATGATTTTCTATTTCAAAGATAAATAGTACTGTCACCACACAAATATGATATAAAACTTCCATAGTTTAGTCTTCAAGTCCAAAAAGAAATTGTACCTCCATTCTACCACTTTCCTGTGAGACTGTGAATTATTTTTACACCCATTTGCTGTATGTAGGTTTTTTTTTGTATGGTTTTGGTGCTTGTTTGCGTGAGTAGCGCAAAGGGAACTACAACTAACATGTCATTATGATACCCTGTGCTGTGAAATGATCGATAAAATATATTCATATATATTAATAGGCAGATAGCCAGTCGCACTTGAGAACAGTGGGGTGGCCACTCAGATCCCACGACCCCCTGCCATGACACGCCCCTGCTCAGATTTATAAAACACACTCATTATTTTAGTTTTTACATGCATTTTGAGGGGAATAACTTATTATTTTCACTTTCCATCATTGCATACTGCCTTCCTGACATCAAAACTGATCGACGGGTGACAATGACGGGACGATTCCTTGGTGAGTCCATCAGTGCATGTCACATATAACAGACGGTATCCAGCCACTACTGAATTGTCCCTATCAATAATTTTGATTAAATTTTTTTAAAAATATAATGACTGCGGTCTGTCAGTGTCTAGTCATCAGTGTCTAATGTTCAGTATAACTGTTTCCAGGATTATGACAAAGCACCTTTGCTACTTAGAGATGTAGTTTCAAGTTATGGAAGATCACACCTCCCCCTCATTATGTCTCACATTGGTTTGGTCCACTGCCTACCTGTAGCCATGGGTCTCTTGTTACTGCAAATTTATTCCCATGCGTGCTATAATCTCAGTCAGCACTCCTCTGGCAGCAGCACAGCACCTCTCCATGTTTACTGTCTGTTATTTACACGTTTATTGTCCCCATGAAATATCCGCCCTTGCAAGAGAGGAAGACTTGACCGCAGAGAAAGGGTGAGGTTCATTTTTTTCACTTTTACTTGAGTGAAGTTGAATCAGTACTTCTACTTTTACCAGATTCTTTTTCTTACACAAGTGTCTGTACTTCTGCCAGCTATGAGTTAAAAAGCACAAAAAAGCAGGAGAAACCAAAGGTGGGAGAATTTATAGATTCATCACAGGTCTGAAGAAGAATAAAGAGACAAGAGACATTACCAGTAATCTGCCTCTCCTCCTCAAACCCCCCCAGCAAATACAGATAGATCATTCAGATTATATAGGTTATAGATAGATTGATTTCATATGAGGTAAAGCCTTGTGTCTGACAGACAGAGGAGAAATATGCAAGCAGACGTCGTGCACAGATCACAGTTATGTCTGCACAAGAATGTTTAAGAAACAGTGACTTAACCCTAATCCTAAACCAAACAACCCAGTGAAAACTCTGGGCTTCGTCTACATTAACGGAGTAAAAAACTGTCTTTAATCGTTTTCTTCTACATGTTAACCGATTAAACCTCAGAGCTGAGTCACGGGAGAAACAAAACGACCGTCTTAGCCCTAACTTTTCATTCGAATAGTGAAAAAGGGATTTATTGCCACTTAAATGAGCAAAAGAATTCCCATTAGGAAGAGATTTTATGATGAATATTTGGTGCAATAAAGCCCAAAGAGTTCAAGAGTTTAGTTCACTCTAAACTTTCTTATCACTGACTTTAACTAACACATTTTAAAACTGCATGTTTTATATTTGGTGTGTGTGTGTGTGTGTGTGTGTGTGTGTGTGTGTGTGTGTGTCTCTCTCACACTGAAACCCTAATCCCACCCAGCAGAACCCCATCCACCTAAGACTAACCATCAACCAAACTCTGTGACATTTTCTGGAAGAAAAAAAAAATCAATCAAATCAAATTTCACATTTCATTAATTTATGGTCTAAATTTGGTTTAATATTTTACACTATCCGATATGTAGTTTTAGTGGAGAAGACACTTTAAAAAAGGTTTTGTTCTGCCTAAAAGCAGTCAGGTTTTGAGATATTTAGTGTAAAGATAATAATTGAAAACATGTCTTTGCATTGTTAAAGTTGCCATAAAGTCAAAATTGCTCCTTTTTTTTATTTCATCATATAGGTCTATGTCTTGCACTATATGTCACTTACATGCCAGTATCTGGCACAACAATAATTTTAAAAAAATGTTTTGTATGTATTCTTGGATATACTTAACTGTA
>JAJHUR010137367.1:7559-45373 GCA_027495735.1 Lutjanus campechanus | reverse complement strand
ACCTAAGTAAAGTACAATACAGTAACAAAGTATTTTTACTTTATTACTGTATACAAAGGTCTTAGCATGTTCAGTTTAGTCACAGCTGAACATGTCGTGAGGTAATCTAACACTGATCTAAGACAGTGGAATAAGACTAGAAATACAAATTGAGCATGGATTCAGATGTTACACATTTGTCACAGATATTTAAATTGGTTTGAGTTGTTGGCCTGCTGACCCTGCACACCTGCAGACTGAGTGGTAGTTATTGTACCAGCTGGCCTGAATGGAAATGTTTCCTGTGTTTACCACACACACACACACACACACACACACTGTGACTCTGTGGATGTTGCATGTTTGCATGCACCGCGTCAAAGCCAGCTATGCAATTTTACAATGGAAATGTTTGTTTTTCCGAATAGCAAGCTGGTACTGGCACTCTTGGGTTCCCACTGTATGATTATCTTATTGAGTGACATACTTTCCTTCAGGGCAGCATGCAGTGGCAATTAGGGAATATCTACTTTTCCCCCAAAGTGTAGATACTAAGCCCAGATGAATGCTGCGCTTTGTGCGACTATTGTTAACAGGTGAAATCTGAAACGTGCTTCAAATTGATGTGAAACGGTGTACAGTTGCATTAAAGAGCCACTTGATTTTGCAGCCCTGTAAAGTGTCCTATCATTCATACTTGAGGAGGACGCTGTAGCAGTGGGCTGTCGATGCTTTGCTGGTCCTGAAGGTCTCGGGATGGCGGCCCTCGCAGCAGAGAGGCGAGGCGGGAGACGCCCCTGAGAGACGCTGTCAAAAACAACCGTGAAACTTTCTCACACTGTAACCCAGTATTCCCAGGGAAAGGCCTTTGAGAGGGGGATCGTTTCCTCAACAACTACACCACTTTGCTGTGCCGCTCCCAAGGAAGCTGGGTTCCTGCAGCTCCAGCTGAACAGGGGCCCCTCTGCTCCAGCAGGGGCCTGCACAGGCTGCAGTGCTGCTCAATGGAGCCTCTCATGTATCAATTACCTGAAATATCAAACAGCACGTAAGAGGGCGGTTGACTTGCTTGTTTGACTTTGGTGGTCAGAGGGATTTCTGGCAAGACTCCGAGATATGCAAAGAGTGAGAAGAAGTTTATTTACCCCAGAGGATGTGAGAGGGAAGCTGGGTCATTTGTCGCCTGAATGACTTATCTCTATCACAATTCATCGCCCAGGAAATTCAATTCTATGCTGCACAATACAGCCAGACAATAATGAGCAAAGAATAAATCTTGTACAGTTTTTGAGGTGAGAGAAAGTTCAGCAAAGCTTTGGTGCTGCTGTGAAGATAAAGGACACAGTCGGGGTTCGGTTACTCAACATTCATTTGGATTCACAGGTTAAAATTTGTCTTTTTGGCGCAAAAATACTAACACAGGTTTATAATGCATCATTTTGTTTGGCTTCATTTGGGCTGAGACCTGCATTTGTGTCTTATCATGTCACCATCAGAGGTGGGATTGTCCAGAAACAATGCAGAGAGCTAACAAACTCTGACTCCTGACAGGTTTTGAAAAGCCGACCCGCTGAGACTCTATAGGCTGTGTGTGAGGCAGGGGAGCTGCTTTTGTCATGATAACTACGACTCTGAACTTTTGACATGCACATAGGATGGAGGGCGTTAATGGGAAAGACTGATTTGCCAAAGTGGTTCAAGGTTATTATAGTTCACTAAAACTAAACTAAAAACTAAAATTAGGTGTGGAAAACATTTTAATTAAAGCTGCTATGTGGAACTTTAGTATTTTGTTGTTTTGGAGGCCACTGTGGGCAAAAACGGTAGTGTTTCCACCGTAATAACCACAAAACCTAACATCGTTAGTTCCTCCTGCTTCCTTTTAACTGGATAACATGCTACTTACTGTAACTTTGCCAGGGAAAATGTAAACACAGACTCGTTTCACCTGATTTCAAAGAGAATCCAACCCAGTGACAGACATTAAAATCAACTATATAGAAACAGCTGGTGGTCTCGTCTAAACTAAAAACTAAAACGAAATGTGAAAAAATATTTCAGTTAAATGAAATTTAAATAAAAACTAGACTTAAGAAAAAACAAAACAAAAGCTATATATTGTGTGCTTAAAAGAATAAAATCAAATTAAAATATACAGGGAAAGGTAAAAGTTAAAAGTTTTAGTCTTTGTCAATTTGCTCAAATCTGTCAACACCAGCTGATGCTCGAGGCATTGGTGCATTATTTTGTTAAGACAGGGGACTTCCATGTGACTGTGAGCCAAAGTGTTATTTAAGTATGCATTACACTATGTAATCTACTTAGATACTTTTGAAATCACAATTAGTTACTGAGCAGGCCTGCAATTTGAATTAATTCAAACCTTTCATCTGCATTCTTGTAGCCAGTAAAGCTATCCAATTACATTTGGACTAATGAAAACCATGATATGCAAATGGGAAAATAAACAACAACAAAGCTGCAGGTTCAGAGAGGTGACCACTGACCAGAACAGCACAGGAGCTGGGACGAATTTAGACTGACTACTTTCCGAAAACAAAATCAAATAAAAACTAATTTAGAAAACAAGACTATAATAACTTCCCAGGAAGGAGAGAAGAGAAACAAAACTATGAACATATGTAAAAGTAAGAATGAGGTAAACTAACACTGAGACCAGTGTAACGTCATACTGCGTCTGCACACATGCTCCATAACGTGCTCCACCCAAAGACTTAAGAGGTCTGATTTACATGAAAAGCGAGGATCAGTAGAGGGGGTGAAAATGGCAACGTGATCAGTTACTAAACCAAACTCCCTTTTTACTAACCCCGTCTGCCCCCACCCTGGAAACTGCGACCCCGCATTGAAACGGCCTGATTGTCAGCAGAGCGGCCTGTGAGCGCAGCCGCTCTTTGATACCAGGAGTTGGGGGGGTTAAAGAGGAGGGGCGGGGAAGTGTCCACAAAAGCCTTCTGTTGCCGTCAGGGAGTGGGGTTACCTGCCCTGCTCTCTGTGGTGGGGTCTAATTTCACACATCGCATGTGCATGCATACGCATATGCATGCACATCCAAGTGCAAAACCACACACACTCACACACACGCAGCTGCTGTGTGCATGTGGTTCCTCGGGGGACAAATGAAGTTTGTTTGTCAAGCAGGACAAAAGCAGCCACATAACCACAGTACTGGGTGACAGATAACCATTGTTCTCTAGGAAATGACAGAGACAAGCTGCTGGAAACAGACAGGGATGTTTCCTGCCAAGAAGTTAGAACTAGATCTCAAGTTTGGTGAGAACCCATTCAGTGGCCAATTTCAGAGGGATGATATGAAAACGGACAGCTAAAGGGGTACAAAAACTCTAAAACAAGTTCAAACCCAAGTCCAAAAAAGTTGGGACAAACTTTCCATCCTATATTCAACTGAATACAGTACATTCAAGATAATAACATTCAAACTGATAAAAATGTATTTATTTTTTGTAAATATACTCATTTTGAACGGCAGGCATCAAATTCAGAATGGGTGTATTCAGTTGAAAAAAGTTAAAAATGATTTGCAAATTAAATATTTACATTTTACGCAGCATCTCTTTTGGAATTGAGTTTATATATAAATGGTTTGTATGAAGTAAATCAAGACACCGAAGTGTTTCATGAGTGAGTAGTGAAATATAACAGATTAGATCCACATCTAATCTATGTCTATTTAAAACAACAATATCAGAAATCTATGAAAGATAGTGATTATTGAATGACAATGCTAATTAAAAACCCAGTGTTATAATAGTATGACAGCATGCGGAAACCAAGAGTATGAAGTGTGTTTGCTTGTGCAGGGAGTGGCGGGAGAGGAAACAAACCTAGAATTACATCGACAGGAGGTCAGGAGTCCAGCGGCTCAAAGACATAAAAGAGACACCTCATGAAACAAAAGCTTCAAAGGTTCATGATCTACAAGAGGCTGTGAAGCAGAACCCTCCCTGTTCCTCCTCAGACAAACTCAATGACAATGTGCTACATAATTAATATTCCTCATCCAAACTGTGTCTGGTCACACCCAATAATCTATCAGGGACACAGATCCTGATGAATGATGCTAAGTAACCCTCAGATGAGTCACATTGTGCTTCACAAAAGGAAGGAAACAACGAATCACCAGTGAAAAATCAATATTAGATTCTCATAGAACGTTCTGCACAGTAACACATCTAGTGAACATGCACAGATTAAAATACACAAATTAACCCAACAGCATTTTAACGGTTAACTGACTTTGACAACACATTAAACATTGTGTACGCTGACGACACAGGACTGTCTTGGGCCGTTCCCTGAACCAACATTAAATGGCTCCTCATCGTGACCACCACCCAGCACCCAGGCTTTCACCAGGGGCCAGTTTCACGAAGACAGACTTTGACTCTGAGAAATAACAGTCAAATTTCAGATAGATGTCTAAATTCATCTGTTGCACAAAGCAGTTTTGTTCATGGCTATCTTAAATAGGACTATGGCACAATGAATTCTGGGAAAATTAAGTCTCTTTTCTAAATAAATAAATGGCTGACAGAGGGACCGCGTCCAACCGCTCAGCTCTGTTTACCTCAGCAGAACATATGTGACAGAATTTGGAGGAATTCAACAGTTAAAATTTTACTTAGAAAGTTCAGTGAAGACTGTAACAATACTGATATTAAAATCTGATATAAAAAAAACATTGCAGCAGCGGTGAACTGTGTTTAGTCTATGGTTGAGAAGAACATCAAAGATGTTCAAAAAGGTATAAAGCGTCTTTGCGAAATGTTCAAAAGGAGAAATCCAAAAAGGACTGACAATATCCTCGCTGCTGTGTATCTCCAGTAGGTTACTGTGGTCTCTAAAAACTCTTTTCCATCCCATTGCACTCTCCATTTCAGAGTTAGCAAGCAACAAATTATGTGCCCTGTTTTCCTTTTTTTTTTTTGTTGTTGTTGTTTGGTGCTAGTTAGTCTGGGGGTAAGGTGTCTAATTATTTTGACTTACTGTCTTTATTTTTGTGAAGTGGTCCAATATGCAATAGAGTAATCTATGAGCAAATGTATGACTAGTCTAACACTACATGTTAGTCCAAAATATCATTCTGAAACCAGCCCCTGGACTTTGACCGTAGCGAGGACAGTCACGTTGAACAGGAAGTGAGGAAAGCCTCCCAACAGCTCTTCTGTCTGACTGTTCTGGTTAGACATGGCCTATCTTGTGGGAACCCGGCCAGTATTGACTCCGCTGTGGTTAGGCCATGTCAAGAGTGTGGCAGCGTCCTCATGGTGGGCCAAGCCAGGCAGCACTGGTTCAAAAACAGGGCTCTATAGAGGCTGCACCCCATCACTGCAACTTCCATCTCTTCAGAGCAGGAGGGAACAGGCAGCTATTTTATTTCATTTAGTTAATTTTGCTAATTTCTGTGTCATTTAATGTCACAAAACGTATGATACACTAATACAACTTATACAGGTTCCATGACTGAATAATAAATTAAAATAAATAATAAATAAATAATAAACTCAGTTAAGAACTTAAAATGTTGCATTAGCATTAGTTCCAGGAAGCTACAGCAGTTACGAGCTTGGTTAGCAGAAACCTGGTCATAGAAACACTAAATTCTACTGTCACCCAACTAAAACATACTACTGCCGGCAAAATACTAAGAAATACCAGAAAATATCTATATTTCATTGTCAGATGCTAACAATTCAGTGTCAATGTTGATCTCCTACTTTGCAAACACTAGCGCACAAACATTAAGTTTTTTATTTCGATCAGTTTTCATGTTGTTAAGCCTTCATAATTGTGCGATTCTACGTTTTGCTTCATTAATAGGCTTTATTCACAGTAGACACTTAAATCATGACAGGAAGAGAAATTGTGCAAATCATAATGATGCAAAAGAAAAAATGCAGACGGTGTGTAGTGTTAAAATGAACCACTTTACTCTTGCACAAGACATCCGCAGAGTACATTTTCAATAGAAAAATAAAATTGCCTGCTTTGGAGCACATTTGAATGTAATTGTGCCAGAACCCAAACCAACGCACACAGTTCAGAGATGGATTTCAAAGTGTTCATGTCTCTTTGCAGCAAAGATTCCTTCAGAAGAATACACATTCATTGAGCTTATCTTTTGGTTCATGTGTAGTTTGCTGTTTCAGAAAACACAGACAGATGCTCGTCACAGTAAAACATGGATATCTGTAACTGGCAGTGCAGCAGTCGGTGGATACAGTCAGGACATGCCGACAGCAAGTAGGTCCAAGAGAGGCAGGAACCATGCATAGCCATGTGTTTGAAAAAAGAGCAGAAACCAGTTAAATTAGCAAAATAAAAAGAACTACAAACTGAACGTGTTTATTGAACACAGTTGTGGTTAAACAGCAGATTGGGACGATTTACAAAGAAATCCTGTCTGAACCACGTGGAACCCCTCCCCACCCTTTTCCATCCAAAATTAGTTTCTTTTAAATATAGTTTCTTATGAATTCTCTCGCACATAAATAGCATCATTATTGCTCATTAGAAAAACAATAATCTCAAACAAAAAAGTACAACTCACACATACTGGCATTTAAATCTACAATGTGGCATTTTTATTGGCCATAACAAAGCTAAAGCAATGGCAAAACGAAATGTTAGCAACTGAACTTCACTTACTTCAAACTATGAAAATACTGTAAGCGTTTCAAAGCTTCGTCAGTTAAAATCAATCTATGTAAGAAAATCAAAAACAAATCTATTGTACACAGAAACTGAAGTCAAATCAACACAAGAAAACTAATTCACTCATTAATTTATACATGTACCCAGGAGACAATAGGTCCAAATAAAAACACAGCCAAATTATGCTTGTTTAGTGAATATTTACAATTTAAGATCATCAGTGTTACAGATTAGCTTCATTCGCTTTAAATGTTACTCATTCGTCAGCGCCATTCGTTTGAGATGTCTGAATGTGATCGCCAGCGACTTCCTCACCAGACTCGTCTACTTCTTCATCCTAAGAGAAGGAAAAATAATCAGTGAATCACGGCTGGGTAACAAACAATATCTTGATATTTTCAGGCTATGCTGCAATATACAAAACATATTGATATACACATTTTCTCTCAAATCACAAAAATAGTGATGATCTCATAGAATATGTTACATTGCTGCAAATATCACGATATCTTTGAATAAATAACTCAATATCGATACTGTGACAGTATTGTAAGTATGACTGATGCTTGGATACATAAACACAATGATTTCTGACAAATAATCATAAGTAATGTGGATATAATGACTAGGTGGTTTAAAAAAAAAGAAAAAGTCAAAATTCTCTGCTAGCCTCTGAAATGTGAATATTTTCTGGTTTCTTTACTCCATGACAATAAACTAAATATCTCTGGGCTGTGGACAAACAAATTCATTGACGACGTCACCTTGGGCTTTGGAGAAAAGTGAAGAAAACATTTTTAACATTTTCCAACATTTTATAGACCAAACTAATCCATTAATTGAGAAAATAATCAGATTTATCAACTATGAAAATAATTGTTAGTTGCAGCCCTGGTCAAAACTGTAACATAACACTTCATAACATCTGTATATAATGAAGCCCTGCTGAAAAAGGGTGTTACAGATGTTATGATGGCACACAGGCTGCTTGGATTTGTATTGCTCACATATGGTACGAGGGGGTTGCTGTGCTTCAGCTCGTTTTTAAAGGCTGCTATAAGTTGTTTCAGTCACTAGATGTCGCTGCTGAGTTTGAAGCCTTGATGCCTCTAAAGCTGCACAACGCAGCAATGTACCACTTGTACCACAGTCTAAGATCCCTGTAATAAACTTATTTCAATCATCTTATATGCTCAAATTCAAATAACCTAGGAAACGCTGTGAATGAGACAATTTTAAAGGCGATGAGATCACTGTTCACACATCACACCAGTCCTTCAATAACCTGACCAACAGTTTCTCCATGTATTTGGTTCATGCCTGCTGCAAAGATGAATAAAAGAATATCCAGCAAAAACTTTTATGCACTCCAGCAACATGAAACAATTAATTTAATGTGAAAATTATGGTTGATGGCTCATGATGGTTACTCAGGCTTCAAAGGCAAAACAAGTTTTAAAATCCATCAGTGAAGTAGCCTGAAAGAAAGAGCACTCTTCTTCCTCACTACCATTACATTTTGAACTCACCGCTGTTCTCACTTCCTCCATCTTTCAAATATTGTGTGAACTCACAGCTCTTTCTGTAATTTGTGCTCTCACGTGTGAATAAAGCCGTATGGAACATTAACTGAAAATTCATCTATAGCCATCATTTTAACAGACGGATGAAACCAGCAATGTTATGTAGTGCATGTCTGAAAAGGGCTTATGAGCTCATTTCCTGCTTCCTGATCAGGTGAAACCGAAAATAAATAGAACAGAAACTTTGTGCATTTAAAGATGGTTCACCTTTTTCAGCACTGCAAACAGCCCTTTGACGCTGGCCATCAAGGTGTTGGACGTTTTGATAATCTGGTCGTGGTAGATTGTCTTCTCCTCCTCCACAGTCTTCAGAGTCTGCTCAGTTTGGCTCAGAGTGCTTTTCACCTCCTCCAGCTCTCTCGACAAGGCTTTGTTGGCTTGTTCCAGCTGTGCTTTCACCTTCGCATCTTCCTCTGGAATGAGACACAACAACAAAATTAGAGGATAAGAGTGAAGGAAGGTCAACGATTAAGCACAGTGAGCATCGAGAAGAAAATTCAGGTCAACTTAAACTTTTCTACTAATCAAACTTAACTATGCAAATTATTTGCATTATTTGCAAATTATGTGATGTTTAGTAAAACGTTCTACCTGAAAAGTCATCTGTAGAAATTGTGGGGATAATATGTAGGAAGAGATCCTCTGAGGTACTTTCATGATAAGAAACCAAATACTTGAACTCATCGTGTCCTAGAAAAAGTGGATGTCAACCTAACAGAGCATCCTTGTGTTTAACATTACAACCTGGTATGGCAACCTGATGGATCCTTTGTTTTAAGGGGAGAGGATTTATTAAACAGCCCTAAATCACCCCCATGATGGGACACTTTAATGAAATAACTACACGAGACAATTAACCACTATAGGTCCTTCAACATACAGTCATTTATGTGCACAGAAAATATAAGGCTGATGGGTCCAGTAGTATGTGAGATTAGCTGCAGACAGAACCACACACGGACACAGACATGAATTCATTCCTGTATATATTGTTGTGATGCTGATGATTTGTGATGCAAGTTCATTGTTTGTTTTTACTGTGTCAGGATTATTGTTGTTATTGGTGAGACAAGGACAGATTAAGAGCGGCCTAATTAATCTCTATTCTATAAAACTGACCGAGAGTCTGTACAGAACATATTAGCTGCTCTCTTAACCATTCACAGTGGAAAAATAATATTGCTGAATCCCATTTTATACTTTGTATGAGGCAGCTGGAAGCAATGTGCCAGTTCACGTTTCAACAGAAATCACAGAAGGAAGACTGCTGAATGAAGTGAGACTGGGCTTCTATGTCGCAATGCTCAAATTGAGCCAGATCATTGTCCAGTTGGACTACTGACACAGAGTGTAGCTTGCAACTCGTGTGATTATGACGTCATTTCCAAAGATAGCACACACACAGTATTGTTACAAGTCAAATCATACCCATTTTGGCATCCTGCACCATCAGCTTCTGCTCGATCTCCTCTCGTGCTTTCTCACTCTTCTCCAGTTTCTGCATCATGCTGGCGATGTCGACCATGGCTCCATTATACACGATCAGATTACCAGACTCACTCGCCTCTGACTGAACACGAGCTTTTGGAGCAGGAAGTAGTGCTCGGTTACCTGACAGAAAAAGAGAGGAATTTATTGAAACTGAATAAAGAAATCAGCTTCAGCAGCTGTCTGCCATATGATAGCTGCTGCTTATTGTCTCAAACTTCTTATGTTATCATAAATTTAAAAAATGTGCATTAATGATATTAAAACATTGATAGAATAAAGACCCATGTCAGCTCACCTATGAGGTTTTCTATCTGGGCTTCATTAAAGGAGGGAATGGGTTCATCCTTTCCCCTGTCTGTCAGTTTACGGTAATAACAAGATTCTCTGACCACTGGTTTGTTTAACAGCTTCTTTATCTAGAAAACAGACAAAAATCAACAGGACAGTTAATTTGTGGGCTGATGTAAATGTCCACAGAGAAAAGACAAAGATGTCAGTGGGCAGGCAGAGAGTAAGTAAGCAAAGTAATGAGAAAGACTATAAATGGACGGATAGGTTAGGTTGGTGTGTTTTTTCACCTGAGCACGAGAAAGATGCAGTCCTAGTGTGTACAAGATCTCCTCCAAGTCTCTCTCCAGCAAATAGCCACAGTGGCTCTGGTCAAAGTAGACAAATGCCATCAGCAGCTCCTTGTTGTGTGTGACCATCTGCTTCTTCTCCTGGTGCAAGAACAACCGTCTTTATACCAAAAACCACCTTAATACAACGTAGACATCTTTTTAATATGCCAACAATATTAACCAACCCACCTTGTCTTTAGAGGACCTCTCTTTTGATGATTTGCGGTCATCCTTGCGGTCTTTCCTGTCTCTGTCATTGGAGTCGTCATCATCCTTGTCTAAGAAAAATCAGTAGAAATGTCAAATTTGGGAAGTTGAACAAGGCTGAAGAAGTGCCAATACATCCTTACTTTAAAAATATTACTACATTTAATCAGTGTGAATACAAGAAAAAAATATAACCAAAAAATGACTGTTTTTTCCCCCACTTAAGGCCTCAGAAAATGTGGAAATGTTCTCCATCACAAGTTCAGCGTGGTGCATGATTTCTCATCATTGACCAAATCATATTGTGGGGCATAAAAATAATCTAAAGGGTTGTATTTTAAGAAAAATATAGAGTGCAGTACCATCATCATCGTCATCATCTGCATCTTCAGCCTCCATGGGGTCATATTCTTCAGCGTTGGCCATGCTGCCATCATCTTCATTGTCCTCTTCATCTCGAGAAGACTCCTTTTTCACAGCCCTTTCATCGCTCTAGTTAAAACAACAACACAACTGCATGAAATCACACATCATTTGTTGAGTATATGATAGACAGAAAAGACCAGATAGGTTTGAGAGGCTTGCCTTCCTCTTCTCCTCCTCATCTTCTTTGGTCTTCTTTACTGCTGGCTCTTCATTCTCTTCGTCTTTTTCCTTCTTTATTTCCCTCTTTTCAGCCTCCTTCTTTTCTGCCTCCTTTTTGGCTTTCTTCTCCTTTTCCTTCTTTTCATCTTTGGCAGGAATAGCAGCGAGGGCTTTATATATACGGTAGCCAAAGTCTCTCTGTAGCATTTCGTTAAACAGCTCAGCAAATAGCGAAACCTGGTTTGTGAGACAAACAGATTAAGTTAGTTTTCATAAATTACTATCGTACATGTGACTTGACTACTATAGACTTTCATCTTCACTGTGATGCAGCATAAAACAAATGCTGTGACCAGCAACTCTCACCTCAAAAGAGTGCTCCTTGTTGTCTTCCAGCCTGTAGTCCAGCAGCACACTCAGGGACATGACACTGCAGTCAAATTTGCCATTCTTGGCTGCCCAGTTGGGGTGCACAAGGATGGTTGGCTCATCAGGAAGGATGTAGCGCCTTTCTCTCCGCTGGCGCTCAAGCTCCTCCTGCCTCTTCTTTTCCTCCTCCTAACAGAGAACACTTCATTTAGAAGAGCGCTTAAGACAAAATTTAAGATAAACCTAATTTCTGAAAAGACTTGAAAAGACTTGAGAAGACTGACCAAACAAAAACATAATTCTTGCATCTCAATAATTGCATTGTGCAATACAAGAACACACATCAGTGTTGGCACTAGAGATGCCCCAATAACATTTTTCTGCATCCAATGCCGAATGTCTGTAAGCCATATCTGCTGATACTGATCATTTTTTACTTTGTTATAGCAGCTGATATAACCGTATTCAGCATTCAAACCAGACCAGTAATACCATATTTTACCACTAGGTGTTGCTGGCTATTCAGCCAGTCCAGTGGATTACACTGCCCGAGTCATGTGAGTTATGTTATTAAATCTTTGATTGCAAGTGCAAAAACTTACTGTCTTCAGTATTAAATTACATCATAGAAAAATAATTAATTTTTTTTTAAAAAGAATGGAAGATGTCCAAACTTTTGTTTGGTACTGTACTTCTAAATTCTCTCATATCATTAAATTCTATTTATATAACTATTAAAATCAATAAATCTCTGTATACCTCTCTGTCTTCCTCAGTGCGAGATGGCTCTTCTTCCTCTGGAATTTTGCTCTCTGGTTTCTCTGGCTCCTTGGACTCCTCCACCTGCTCCTCCACCTTGAGCTGCTTGGTGAGGCGAGCTATCAGCTGCGACTTTAACCCCTTAGAGCTTAGAGAGCGACAATCAAGCTCCTTGCGCAGGTCATTTACCTACAAGGGGGAAAAAACAGGGACGTGAGAAACAGATAGGTCCAAATAAATGTTCATTCCTTGTTTATTCTTCTATTTTCAATTTCATTTGGCTTTATGAAAATGACATTTGGCTTGTGTTGCCAAAGCACCAATTACAGTATTAAAGACAACTGTAAAGAATGAAACAACAAAAGATGAAAGAAGAATAATGCAACTATCAACTGTTAATTAAGTAATATGACATTCATGTTATTATTACAGCTCTGCCAGTGCTGAGACGTTCTCCACGAACCTTACCTTCATTGATTTCGGGTCAAGTTTTGCCCAGTGAGTGGGAGTACTAACATCCTTCGATTCACCGTCATCCTTCTCCTCTTCCTCCTTGACAGGAAATCATCGAGATAAGAGACAGGCAGAGAGAGAAAGAGGTGGGATAGAAAACAGTCAGCACACCGCTCGGGGCTTGAGTGAACTTTAAAGTTGATCCGTGCAAGAAGCAAGGTCACATCTGTCTCTCATTGTCTCGTCCTAGTGAGCTCTCGACTGTGTTAAAATCCACTGCTACTGAAGCATACACAGGGAAGCTCTCTAGCTCTTATAAAAACCAACAGAAATGCCCCCCAGCTGCCAATCAATCAATCTGTGGAACACAAAAAAAGGTAAAAATCAATGAGAGGTGTGTCCAAAAGGTGTGTAGGTACATCAGGTGAACTGAGGCTGGTCTCCAAACGGAGTGAGGATAGGGTGGCCCTACCATGGTCTATGACTGGGAAATTGGGTATTGCCATTTATGGGTTTTATACACCTACATCAGATAGGAGTCATCTGTCCTTCTGTCCAACCAACTGCCCTGGAAAAACCAAACTCTACATAATAGTCCATATGAGAATATAGAAACCCACAACAAGAACAGACAAGAAACAGGACTTGGGGGAGGTTCCCTTTTCGCAGTCATTTTGATGTGAAAAATCATATAAAAAAAACACACATTTCTACAACAAACACATTTACACGCAACTGACTCCACAGATTCCAGTGTAAAGAAATATTTCAGATTCCAGTGTTTAATCAAAATCACCACTGGCTCAAATTTGAGAAACAAATTTGCAAGCATCCAAATTCAAAGCAGCTTAAGCAAGTACTGTATAAAATAATTCACAACAAAACGCCAGGATTAACATGAATGATTACACCCAGATTGGCACCCAATTATGAGGATTATAGAGGAGCTGGAAGCTGTTTTATCAGTTGCGATCAGGGCCTACACAACACAACCTAGTCTCACTGCTTCCACTGTATGTGTCTGCTGGATGTGAGGGAAGGTGGATGTGCTGATGGAGGAATGGAGGAGTTGGAGCAGAGGAGAAGGGGACAGGTGGAGGAGTAAACGGAGGAAGCCTAGGTGAGGTTTGGTGGAACAATAATCTGCCTGTGTTCGTGTCTGTCTGCGTGAATGGTGAGGTGTGCTTTGTGTCTGATGTGTATCTGGGGTTTGTTTTTTTGTAATTCCTGTGCCTTCCTGTGAGAAGCGGAAATGAGAAGAGAGGGATTAGCGGTTCAGTGCCTGTTCTCCATCCGCCTCCTTTCGCTCGGCCGACAGCTTCTCAGCCAGCTGCTCCCGGAGTCGCCGTGACAGCACCTCCCACTCTGAGCGGGTAGGAAGACAATGCCAAACATCCGGAAGAAACAAAACCACTGTCTCCACATGAGCAGGGACTGTCCGCCCCTTGTGTGTCTCCTCCGGCCGATGATAGCGAATCTCTGCAAAACGATACCTGTCGCAAAGGAAGAAGGTGCATTGGAAAGAAACATTCTGGTCAGGGCACAGTATAAAAGGCAAGCCTTGCTAGGGCGAGCCTTCTACAGCTACTCCCTCCCATGAGGTCACTGAATGATTGAAGCATCATTACAGTGACCCTTCTCCCACACAGCACACAGCATAGACAAATGGACCCAGTCTGCAGCTCTCCAACTGTTGTCACAGGTTACGGCAGCCATTTTGAGAAAGTTGACAGACAATCACATAAAATAAATCACACCCCCCAAATTCATCCCCATTATAGTTTCAGCCAATTATGGATGACTGTTCTGCATTTAACCTTGGATACACTTAACGCACTACATTAGGGTTGTGCGAAGAGAGACAGAATCAACAGGACAGTGAAAGCCAGTTAAATATGTAAGATATTTAACAGAGAGAACAGAAAAATAAAAAAAAACAAAGTAATGAGTGTCTTCTGGTCCAGGCTACTGCTTCCAGCCACAGTCCATGCGTTTGGTTTTTCATCACAATGAAATATGCATATAGTATATGTATAGAGAGTGTGACAGAAAGAGAGAGCCAAGACGACAACACACAAAAGGCCAAAAAGAACATTGCACAAACACAATAAATAATAATAGTAAATGATAGGTAGCAAATTAACAACACAATAATCATTAATATAAAAAAGGAAACAAAAAATATCACCCAACATATCCAGGATGAGATTTAGTTTAGAAGTAGTAACATTATGCAGCATATTATAGTTACTCAATTTGGGATTTTGATACCAGCAGCGTTAATAGGTTTAAACAGAAGCACAATCAATGAGAAAATAAATATTGATGAGAATAGCAGCTCTTACCACTGAGTGCACAGACTAAGGTCTATGCCTGTGAGTGCCTTGCAACAGCGTATGGCTGTCTTTATAAGGACTGATGGATCCCTCTCTGGGTCAGCTCCATCCAGAGAGGGAGACCAGTGACCACCAATGGCCATGGCCTCGTCTTTACCTCTCATTCCCACCAAAAACTAAAGGAGAAAGACAGACGGGTACAAAGGAGAGCCACAGAATAGAAAAAGGTTAGATGGAAATGGGAGTGACAATATGGATAAGGGGTGTGGAGGGTGGAAAGGGCAAAAAAAAAAAAAAAAAAGAGGATAGAGACAGAGAAAAAGACAAAAACGTCAGCTGCATGTCCAAATAATCATACCTCTGAGGATCCACAACACCCTGTCATTTACACAGGGGAGCCAACATCAGTTACGACTCTTCCACATTGTGAGTTCTCAGAAATGGAATAGGATCTTTGCATCATTGTCAGCTCATGCACATGGTACAGGCATGTTAAGTGTGTGATGTACCTTAATGAGTCTGGCAGGATGTTGGAAGGAGTCTTTGACTTCCTGGGTGTCCTCTGCCAGAGCACAGGACTTGTGATAGAGCTCCTCTATACTGGGGTTAGCCAGAAGCATCACCTGAAACATAAAGAGATCACATTAAAGTTAAAATCCTTCAAACTGTCCTGAACTGAAACCACACTATGACGCCAATGTGCTTTTTTTTTTCTCCAATAGCCAATTTAATGTATTTACATTGTGTGTTTTTTCTCTTTTTAGTAGCATTTACTGATAGTCTGCCATTACATTCATTGCATTGGATTCAGATTGTCTATTTAAACACAAAGAATTCATAGCAAAAACTATATGCATGTAATCTTGCATGGTATTTTATATGCTACCTACTTGCTGTGTGCACCATCTTCAAAACAAATCTAAAGAAAGTGTGGGACAATTTCTCAGCCGTCACCAGTGGTAGCTGTGGTCTGATAAAGGCTCTTACAACATGACACTTTACTCCATTTTTACTGAATATGAAACACACTGGTGCATTGTGTGCAATCTATTTAGCACTGACAGTCATACCTTAGCACTGTAGGTGTGGTTGGCATCAGGGGGGTCCAGCACAGCCGTATTCTTGACTAAAGGATCCACCTCTTTGTGTAAGATGTGGAAGTTACAGGCATTACTAAACTGGAAAGGTCTTGTCAGAGGGAAAGCATCCACCCAAGTGAAGACAGCGTCAAAGAAGTCGCTGGGAATGTAGAGGCTCTGATAGCGCCTTCTCAGCTCCATCATGTCGCAGCTTGAGCTGGAGAACCCAAAGAGGACAGTTAATACCTCCAAAACACGATCTTGGACATACTGTTGATTGTCACACCACTCAAGCGTTTGTGTGAGCACTGTGCAGTTTCCACTGAGAAGGTTGTACTCACCCATCTAAGCTGAACTTAGAAAACTGGACGGTGTAACGAGGAACCACCCTGCGAGGCCGTCGAGGTGAACGGTCACGTCTGGGAGAGCGGTCTCTGGAACGTTTGCGTGCAGGTGAACGTTCTCTTGACCGTCTGCGTTCACGGTCTCTGTCTCGACTGTAAAATTGAGAAAAAAACAAAACAAAGATCAATAACTAATGCATATTGCATATTTAAATGAAAAATGTCAGATTAACTCAGGTAATATCTGATGTCCACGGGTCTCAGGTAATATCCACGTCACCTGCGTTCCTCTTTAGTCCTGAGGATGAGCTCAGGGCCTCTATCATTGCGACTGGGGAAACGTGGTGGGGGCTCGATTCGTCGGACAGGCTGTGGCTGTGGCATCATTCTCACTGGTGGCTGAAGCAGACCCCCAGGAAACACATCTAGAGACAAGGAAAATAATGTGAAGCACCTGCTTGTTGTGTTGTGTGTGCTTGTTAATGTGCCACAAAGACAGCTTTGATTTCATGTTCAAGTTTCTGTCAAAAGAGCTGCAAAGATGGTGTTGATTCTCACTGCTCTATTTCCAACACTAAAAGAATGTGATTTCACTCTATTATTTTACCTTTGGGTGGGGGCTGTGGCAGCAGAGGCTGAGGAGGGTTTTGAAGGAGAGGGGCCAGAGAGGCAGCAGACAGCTGGGCCTGCAGTAGTGAAGGAGGGGGAGCCTGGGCCGGAACATTGAAGGTGTTTGGTGGAGGTAGTGACTGCAATATGGTGGGGGCGGCCTTCATCATGTTAGGAGCTTGAGGCTGGCTCTAGAGAAAAGGGGAAAAAGAAAAGATACAAAGTTGTGGTGAGCATATATTGAAAGGCAGATCTGAAACAATGTTCAGTGATCATGTTAATGACGGCTCAACAGATAACAAGATGAACTGCACAAAACTGCTGCTTGAAAGAAAGAAGCTGGGAAAACGCCTGAATGTCTGCTTGAATGAAAGAATTGAAGAAATCTTATCAGAGGTGTCCTAATGAAAGGAAACCTGGTGTGAAACAAAATCTCAACCCAGAGGGCTGGTGTGGTTAAGTTTAGTTTTGCTACAGGACGCAGGCAGTTACTTCTAACAAAAGTAATAATCCAGGTTTTGAGCTGCTTTCAGCAAAAAAAACAACTTTTGTATAGGTTTATAAAACATTTTAGGTACAGAAAATAAGAGGCACCATTTACCAACAAAAGATATCCATTCATGAAGAAATATCAGTACTGTATGGGTAGGTATTGATAAGAATTTTATAAACGTATACATTATATAATGGGATTATCCGATCTTCCTTATGTAGCGCAAGTCAAACTGTTGAAGTCTGGCTGCCGTTTAACGTGAACACTGCCTAAAAATAATATTAAGAAGCATGTGTATCCATCTCGTTGCTTAATCTGGGGTTCAATATTGGATCACATTAACAGTATTTTAGCTTCTTCTCAATGTTGTTTTAAGGTAATTTTAATAATATTTTTTGGGAGAGAAAGCATTTGATATTTTGAGTTTCATGTCTGGTGCATAGCCTATAGTCAAGACCGTAAGAAAGTATGATCAGTTGTGCTTTATCAATCACATCCTGCACAACATTTATCAATGAGCTACGTATTCTGAGGATATTTTATGTATTTAGTGAGCAGACAAGTTCAGCATAATTCTCAGCAGGAAAATATGGTGCCGAGATTACATCTGCCATCTGTCTGAAGTAGAGTCACTTGAACCAAAGGGTCAAACTGCCACCACATTCAGAAATATATAACTCAACTATAAATACCGTTATGAAGATCGCAAGTCTCACTGCTTGGTAAGGCACTGGTTCAATTGGTGAGGAACTGACTGGAGTGGTTCTTCAAATAATAACTTTACACTGATGATGACTGTAAGCCAACACAACCTTTTGATGTATTTAAGATCTCTTTGATTGAATAAATGCTTGTTTCACACTGCACACTGTTCCTGGCATTAATTAGTATATGCTGAAAATTCTTATTTATTAGCAGCTTTTCTTGAAGTCCCTGTCATCTGTAATGTGCCCTGTAGAGAGATTTATGGATTTAAATATTACGATGCCCAAAGTGCAAAAACACCTCTGAAACAAAAGTAACAGCTCAAGCAACATTAGTTTGTTTTCCAAACCAAAAAAAATGTATAACCGGGGTATAAAGTCTGTAATCTAGCACAAAAAGCACATTCAACAATGTATAATGAAGCAATAGTGTAAAAACAACCTCTCTGTAAGACAACTCAACATTCCTTAAGACAAAGAAAAGTATTGTTAAACCACTACAAAAATGTGGTTCTATCCATTTGGCAACAACAGCAAACTAAAAGAACAAACAAAAACTGCAGTTGAGAATGGGTGTTCACCATGAGTAGGTTAAGCAAGAACGCCAGGAAACAAAGAAAAAAGTCTAAGAAAGAAACTGAGTAGGGGAAAAGACCAAAAAAAAAGAAAAGAAAAGTGTGATTCAGGGCTAGGGGGTTACATTTTGTCTGTTGTCCGCAGTGGAGTGCATGTCTGAGTAGCGCAGCTGCATCCCTGGCTCATTGTAAAGGCTGCCGAGCTGTGGGGAAGCTTGAGGTAAAGGCTGAGGCTGCTGCTGATGCTAGGAGGGATTGAGAACACAACAGTCAATAATAGACAGACAGGCACAGGGAAAAGATCAAATCTGAAAGAAAAAAACAACAACAAAACACTTTAATATATTAGGACTCTCCTCAGACTAAGCCAGGGGAATTGTCCGGGATTTAAAATGAACCTGTGGATCTCACTTTGGATAGCCAAAAATTCAAACAGATATGCTGTCGATTTCACCACATAGCTTCTGTCAAAGAGGCAAGTCAGAAAGTGTTCCAATATTTAGTCAGATCAATAAGGCCAAAGGCTGAACTTGAAGCTGAAGCAAACAGACAAATACAAAGTACAGAGTTGAGCTGAGAAAATGTTTCCTATCTTTGGAAGGACTAGATTGCAGGCAATTATTTGGAACATAACTTCACATATTGTCAGCAACAGTGGGACTCTATTACATATGTGAAAAAGAGTTAACGTGTGAATGTTGTTTCATATTAAATATAAATCAATTAAATCTTATACAAGCAGGAGAGCCAAACAAAGTATGTCTTCACATTTTTGTAGCAGACAGGGCAATTTCAAAACCATAAATAATGTTGTATGTATTAGGATACCACAAACCAAAATGTTAATAACATTCAAGCTAAAACCCCCAGTTTGTATTTATGTACCCAAAACTGTTATCCTCTCCTTCTCGAGTGACTCAGTCCAACCTCTGAGTGTTCTTACCGACTGGTTTGCTAGCTGAGGTAAGGTCTGGATGCGCTGGGCATTCCACTTGAACGGCATGTTAGGGTTGTACACGGCTTCCACAAGGACTCTGTCACCCACCTGAGGAGTCTTCCCCTTAACAGCACTGAAAACATACAAAAAAGCATTCAGACATCTCTATAAACCCAGTCACATCAATTTTAAGGCTGAAAAAGGTGCACGTAGCCTTTGGAACCATCTGTTATTGGTACCAGAAATTGGTGATGACAAGGGTAGAGTAACACTGGCACAAGATAAATGCAGTGTCAATGTAATGTGCACAGGGAAGCAACTAAAGCTAATGAAACAGAGACCATACAATTATCATTCCATTAACACACTCATTTGCACGATAGACACTGATATAGAATAGACAGTTTGAGAGATGCCAAAGACCACCCTCTCTTTCACCTTAGCTGAAAGAAGACGTCTTCATCTACAAAGCCAAATGTATCATGTAGCTTGTTGACGACACCAGTGAAGACTCGCTGCTTCTGTGGCTGCGTTTGCTGTTGGTGACTTGAACGTGGTGTAGGGTAGGACACAGTAATCTGGGCTGTCTGCTGGGGGTTGGACAGGCTTAGACTGGTGGGCAAGGCGACAGGGGGCTGAGGATCGGGAAAAGAGGGAAGGCTGAATGTCTAAACCAAACCAGTAAATACCATAGCCACACTAAATCTCTGCAAGCAAAGAAAGATATTTTGATAACAAATCAAAACTTTGCTTTTACTTCTATACAAAGTCAAGAAAATTGGAAAATAACTAAGACACAATAAGGCAAAAATGGTTCAATCTGTTGAGCTATGGAAACATGACTTGGATTTCCGTTTCAAATGCTAGAATGTAAACAGATATTTTGAGAAAAACATCAATATTCGCACTGAATTAGAGAAATATACAGATAAGGTGATGGAAGACATACACGATAGCAGTGTTTCTCAAACTTTTCACACCATGTACCACCTCACAAACTATTGTGTTCTCCAAGTACCACCTAATTGCTCTGTGCTGTAAGCTAGCAGGTGCTTAAGACACTTTTATGGCACTTCTTTAGTAGTCACTAGTACTTGAGCTCAGTTCACTGTCATCCACTTCATTTTCAACACAGTTGCTCAAAATATCCTTCTCCTGATCTGCACTTCTTTTTGTAATAGTTCAGTTTGGAGTCACGATTGCCCCTCTCTCTCCCCCTTTCCTGTCTTCACTTCAACTGTCCTGTCCAATTAATGCATAATAGCGTGTTTTGTAGTGGGTAGATATACATGTGCATGAGATCTTTGATGATAGCAGTCATTCAACACCAGTGACACGCCCTGGATTAGTATCTTTGAAATTACAAAAAATATATATATAACAAATCCATGTGTTTTTTCACATTACCTGAGAAAGCAGTGCCTGTTGAGGCTGTGGAAGCTGTGAAGAAAGAAGGAAAAAATAAAATATCAAAATTGAAATTCACTGCTATATGGCATGACCTGTGTAACACTTCGGTCTTCAACTTTGCTGACACATCACAATCTATAAGAAGCCATGAAAAATCAATTTATGAAGCACAAGCAACCAATATATTCTCCAGTGTTCGTTTTAGCAGAAGACTATCCAAAATAAAATGTAACACAAAGCAAAATGAGCCAGTGTTTCACCTGATGAGGTACATTGTACAGCTGTTGTTGAGGGGGTTGCTGGGGAGGTTGCTGCTGTTGCTGTTGTTGCTGCTGCTGTTGCTGTTGTTGTTGTTGCTGCTGCTGCTGCTGATACTGCTGGAGGGCCGTATTGATCTGAGACTGCATACATCACAAAGAACAAGGGAGCGAGAGTAGTTGTTCAAACTGTGTTACATGTAATTGTGCTACAACAGGACAAGATCCATAGATTGTTGAGTGTGCTAAGGACTCTCTTGCTGTGACTAACCTGCTGTAGTGCTGCTGCAGCAGCTGCTGCAGCTTGCTGCTGCAAGGCAGCAGTTTGCTGAGACAGCTGATAGTTAGCAGCAGACTGGTTGCTGAGAGAGACAGCAGCCAAAGCTGACTGCTGAGAGTAAACAGAAGGAGAGGCTCCCAGAAGAGATGGCTGCTGCACACCAAGAGCTGTTGAAAGAGAAAATAAGGTACTGGTTTCAGGCGGGTGTGGAATAAAGACACTGAATGGGGAAGATGTAGAATAGGCTTATTTCATCGTGATATGATGGCAGGAGTAAAAGCCATAATGTATTACATAAAACTAAAAGAGTACAACACTAAATATTTGTGTAATTGTGTACCCTATAAGAGAGGAATTAAACAGTTCAGAATCTCTCTCTTGCTACAGTATACTCACAGTGCAGGCTGCTGAGGTCAAGAGACTGTCCCGAGTGGCCCGGCTGAGACACCGCTGTGGCGGCAAATTGAGTCGCCCACGGCGGATTCTTCTGTCCCCCGAATTGGGCCATGACTCACTCAGGTTACGGAAAGTCTCTGTTCACCAGGCCGTTGCTTGTCACTAAAAACAAAATAAAACAAAACAAAAAAACATAAAATGATGTAAGATACTTTTGAAGTATGAAAGATAACACAATGGCATGTTGACTGATAAACTTGAACTGTATCCACATCCCGTAGGGCTGGACGATATGCTAAGAAAAAAAAAGACAGATATCAGACAGACAGATTGCAAGATTAGTGGGAATCATCATTTTTGCATCACAACTATCGTCTTCATTGAATAGGGTTATGATGTGACATTTGTTGGGGTCTGTACCAAGCAAACATATTTTCACAGATCTGGAGAACAAGATTTGTCGGTTAGGGTATCTCTGCAGCACTCAAGCACTTCATTATGCTGTTTTGTCACATTTTTGCCTTCATCACAAAACTGCAGCTTTTGCGATAAGACATATTGTGATTTTGGTTAACTGTGCAGCCCTGCTTGCAGTCCAGAATTAAAAGTGTATGTATTCCAAGCAGCAACACTAGATTGCCCATGACCTATCACTGTTTACTTTCCAATGCAGTGGGTTACATGGGAGCCGTGTGTGTATACCCAGTCAAAGACAGCCAGCAAAGCATTAACGATGAGGACAAAAACAATGGCCAACGTGGCGTCAAATCTGTATGAAAAGTAGTACCAAGGAAAACGTTGTGTAGTGAATACGATAACTTGTTCCCTTAGACATTATAAAGTTGAGGAAATGCATTCACGAATTTGAAAGCACCCTTATACGGCTAGCATGTTACACTGACTGAACAAGTCGCAACAAGCTTTAACTTTAGCCAGTTCCTGTGGTTATCTTATTATTTTTTCCAACATCATTTTATTTCCAAAGAGTGTACAATAGCTAGCACAAATGAGTAACCAACCAAGCAAAACAGAATACAGCGCTTCCAAAGATCTCCCAATTTAACAGCATTAATTTAACGCAATTAGCCTTACACGATGGAAAGAAAAAAAACATTTGCTAGGACGATTTAAGTTAATACTTCGAGAGAACACATTTATACTCGCATTGAAAACATGCAAAAAATTATACCCTTGATTTCTGCAGTGCTCCGTAGATTGGCAACTGCTGACACAGCAACCACGACAAGCTCAACCGCAGTTTGGCTAACATTAGCCCTTTAACTGACAGTAGGCTAGCGCAGGCAGCTAGCTACCGTTTTACGTCTAGCAAGCTAATGTCGTTATTGTTGTGGTTATAACAGCAGCTACCTGAGCCTTCAAGTTATTATAGTTTCGTCAACTTTATCTTAACTTGCATTGTTTAGCTACTAACGTATTAAAACACAGTATGACTACTGTTAAACAGGTACAGTAGCTAGCTAGCCAATACTTAGCATTCGCACGACGTTAGCTTTGCTGCCAGATTAGCCTCGTGCTGGATTTGTTATCGAAAGCGAGGCCCGAATTAACGTTCGTGGGCTCTGGCAGATGGCACTGAATGGACAATGTTTTAGACGCACAAAAACAGACATTCACTGATGGCAGCAACTCTCCTGCATGCAACTAATAACTGCACTCCATGTTTGCATGAAATATTCACGATAATTAACGTAGTAAGGTTTTGATAAAAAACATTGTCAACACTGCTTACCGCTGTCCCCTGCGCCGGCCGATGAAGACATGAACTGCGCATGCGCGATCTGGGGAAACTATCCATGCTGCAGGCGAGACAATGAATCAAGTGGTTCATCTGTATTTACTTGTCAAAAATAAATTGTTTCTGCCCCATGTGCCCGTGCCTCAGGGTCATAAGCGAAAAAAAGATATGAAAGATTCATTATTATTTAGTGTCACAATTCACTACGCTTTCTTTCTTTTATTCCTGTGACAAAAGTATGAGTTATCATTCGTTTTGTCTCTATCTTCTTGGGAAATAATTATAAATTAATAACTGGAGGATAACAATAATAACCGTAACAACAATTTCTTTTAAAAAAAGTAATCAACAAAGATTTGTTTTCAAACTGTGAGCTTTGTTTTATGTGATACAATAAATGGAGCACAAAGCAGATAAATAGCAAATAAATACAGCATACAGATCTTATAGGATGTTACACTGTAAACCTAGTTCTGCTTGAGGAATAATTGTAGCCTTAATAACATTTTATTTAATTTCTAGATGATGCATTAACAAGAAAAAAATGTTCAGTTACTTTTCATTAGGTATATGGCCGCAACAACTGAAAAACCATTTCAAATATTCATTCTGCATGACCACAAACAATGTCAAAAACTTTGACAATATGTTCATCCTATGAAAATATTCTTTCAAAATATACAATATTTATAAGAAATAAATACATCACAGCATTTGCAAACATCTCAACAGAAAATTTTGCCAGGTTTGAAGAATAACAGTATTTTTCTGTATACAGGTATATTTCCTTTACCTCCTTCTCTTGGTAACAGGGGCTTACAGTATATACAAATACTTTACAGCATGAACTCTTAACAGTATATAGTGCACACAAAATAGCAGGTAATAGTTTTCTCTCTTCATTATTATGACCGTAGCAGGGTAATCAGTGGAAATAATACATGGCTGTGTTATTACACAGTGGAATTCTTTTCTTCTAACGTGTGTTGGTCAAGGAAGCTTTTAATCTTGTAATTTGCGTTCCAGCTCTGAGAAAACCTTTGCGTTGATTTCATCCACTTCATCTTCCACCTGGAAAAAAGGTTATTAATAAAATGTGAAATGTGACATAAAAGTCTGTAAATACATATTTTATCTTCATTCTAATATGACAAAAACTCCACTCAGTGTAGCAACAAGTAAGATAAATATCAAAATAGAATTATTTTTTCTTTGTTATTATTTTATTCAGCTATGCTACTTGCCGAAGTTGTAAAACTGCACTCACAGATTGAAAATGTACTGTCTGGTTTCACTGCTCAGCCTTAAAGCGATTCCACTCTTAGATAATCATCCACTCAGTATGTACTCACCCCTATGCCGATGTGAAGAAGGGTGAAGATCTTCAGTTCAGTTTCTCCTAAAACTCCAGGATTGTTTTGTGAACTGAGGATCTTCACCCATCATCACATCGGCATAGTGGTGAGTACATATTGAGTGGCATATTCTGGAATATTGCTTTAAAGGCTGCAAAAATTTCAATTTAAATTGAAATAACCACACAATTATCTGCACATGATGAGTCTTAAAATCAAAACCTGCATGGATCTCTGCTCATCTACAAGAACAAAAATAGTACAAGGAAAGTGATCTTGATAATCACCTGCTCCACGTTGTCAACTTCTGGGATATAAAACTGCATCATGTTCTGAATGCCGTTCTTCAGGGTAACTGTGGAACTGGGACATCCTGTGCAGGAACCAACCAGCTTCAGCTTGACTGTGCCATCCTCAAACCCCTTAAAGATGACATCACCGCCATCTTCCTGCACTGTAGGTCTTGTGAGAGGAAGGGACCATATCAATTTGTACAGAACAAAGCAGCACAAAGGACAGATTAAGACTGTTATCTCTGCATAACTGTCTGTTACTACACTGAGAGCATCATTGTTAAGAGTGCCGAGTAAAGACATATAAAGGAACTATCTGACCAGGATTGAAATAATATTCAAAATACATAAAACTACTAAAGTGAGCTATTGCAGCAGCAACACATGGACATAGACTAAATTACCTAAACTGCTCTCAAGGTTATGATAAACCCCTATTCCAAAAAAGTTGGGATGTTGTGCAAAACCTGAATAAAAACAGAATACAATGACAAAAAACTTTCCGACATATATTCAATTGGATACTGTATAAAGAAAATATATTTAATCTTCAAACTGATTTTGTAAATATACACTCATTCTGAATTTGATGCCTGAACATGTTCCAAACAAGTGGGGGGCATGTTTATCACTGTGACTGCAGGCAGGCCAGTCAAGTAATCTGAACTATTTTAATACAAAGCCACACTGTTGCAAATCATCCAGAATGTATCTTGTCATTGTCTTGCTAAAATCAACAATGATGTTTCTGAAAGATGACATCTGGATGGCAGCATATGTTGCTCCAAAACCTGTATGTACCTTTCAGCATCAATGGTGTCTTTACATATGTGACTGTTTACCATGGACACTAACACACCCCCATTCATCACAAATACTGGCTTTTGAAGTTAGTGCTGGTAACAATCTAGATGGTTCTATTACTCTTTATCCTGGAGGTTGAGCCACAACACACTTTTCCACTCTGTGCCAGTCCATCACAGATGAGCTCAGCCCCAGAGAAATCAACAGTGTTCCTGGATGATGCTGATATATGACTTTCACTTTGGAGGAAAGGATCTACAAATTAACTACAAATTATTGTATACTGTTTTTATTTATGTTTTACGCAGCATCCCAGTTATTTAGGAACTGGTGTTTGTAGTTTTGTACCTGATTCTGGTGTCCAGAAGCTCCTTTATCATAGATACAACATCATCATCATCTTCAGAATGACCTACAATAAAGAAAATGAACAGTGTGGAGATATTCACACGATATACAACCAAGCAGCTACATAACTCCACAATGACTAATATGGGCAGGTTGCATACTCACTGCTTTCATGGTACACTGCCCCTGTTGTTATCGGTTCACCACTCTCAAAAAACTTAGCAATGGCCTCCAAAGCATGACGCTTAATGTCTGTCCATTCCACATCCTCATCTGTCTGACAGGAGAACAAAGATCTCATGTGCTGTTCTCACCACAAAGATGTCATGAGGAGAGATCCAGAGACAAGCTGTACAAGTATATTTAATACTTACTTTAGTGACAGTGATGAAGTCAGGGCCAAAGAACACACTTTTTACTCCTTCGATTTCAAACAGGTCCCTAAAAGAAACATCTTATCATATTATTGTTCAACAAAAATGAAAAACACACCGATGACAGAATGAAGTCTCTGTTCATGTTTGTTCATTTGTGTGATAACAACATCCACTTGTGCTGCCTTTTATCAAGAGCGTCACTGATGGTTCCACTGCTTTTTACGATGTTGTCATTTTTGTCCAGACAAGACAAAATCTATCAGCAAACAAAACATCTTATCTACTCACTGCATTCATGCAGTCATTTGCTTTAACTGACAAAAACCCTGGAACATGACAGAGTGTAATTTGCAAAGGGTACATCTACTATATGTAACCTTCTAGCAAACAACTCCATGACTGTCAGAAAGTGAGGACACAAACATTAATAGCGTAATGAAGATATTGTCAAAATGTTCTTAACTGTTTATCTGAAAAAAGAGAATGGAAAAGCTACACACTCATACCTCTCATGCAAATATCCCAACGTAGAGAATAACATTTTCGCAAACCACCGGCATTTTTTTCCTTTGAAAACAATCTTTATAAGCAGATGTACATAAATCCATCAGAGCTACTGTATAAGTGTGCAGCTTTCTCATTCTCTTTTTTTTATGCCTGCTTATATTGTGCATTTTGCTTCAGTTACTTTTTATGCTATGATTTCTAAACATGACAAACAATCAGTAGGGGTGTCACAGTGCCAATAATAAATTGAAAATTTATCAAAATTAGCTTTCAATTTCAATAATCAAAATCAAAGGCCGAATTCTCCCAGTATTTTCTTTTCTCTCCATCTCTGTTGACGTGTGGTGTCCAGGACATGTCCACAGAAAAGGAGAAAAGGAAGAAGAAGAAGAAGAAACACTTCAAAGCCTATAATATCACACTTGATAACATATAGATGATATTCTTAAAGAATCGGAAAATGTAAATGACAGTTGTTGGGGAATAAAATCAATAATTTATTGGTCTTTACAAATCAAGACACAATAGTCTAGCAATGGTATAGGCAAAAAAAAGTCCTGAAATTGAATTGAATCGTGGATTTGAAGAATTGTGACACCTCTACTATTCTATTAAACCACAAACAGTACATTTGATACAACCTGGCTAAAGATGAACATTCAGCTGAGCTCGGAGAGGGAAAGTCGAGCGTCCCAGTTCCTAGGACAGGTTTACCAGGTAGAAACTTCAAGCTGCTGGGATTTGGTGTGTCTTGAGTCTGGATGGACAGGTGTCTTACTGAAATGAATAATAAAAAGAAGTTCTTAGCTACATTTTATTTTATTTTATTATGTACACGGCATTATCATAAAAAGCAGTGTTAAAAGAAGATGAAAGAAAGTGAATGAATTTATTAAGGAGCAATGAATCACGGTTTCTCACTTGTGAAGTGTGTGGTTCCTGAGCCAAGCCGAGGCTGAACTTTTCTGAAGCTCTGGGTCGCGCACTGTGAGTGGTATGAGCCCCTGGTCTTGTCTGGACACCTTCCAACATAAAGAAACACGTCTGACTTAAAACTCATTCATTTCTTGAGGCAGGATTAAATAGTAATGCGGGACTGATGGATGAAAGCAACGTCAGCAAACACTGTAGCTGTTAACTCAAAATTTTTAATGTAACTACACGTTATCCAGAGGATTTAACATGTTACTGATGATAAAGTTTCAAGTCCGAGCTACCTAACGTTAGCGGCTAAATTATGTGCTTCATATCGGGAAATACAGAGATTAAAAATCAAATATTATACAAAGTGAAAATAATTTAATTAGCTGTTTCGATATCTCCACCTATATGGATGGATGGGATTAGAGTGACAAATCGTTGCCTTGTGTCGCAGTTTGCTGGTTAGCTAATTATCTTAGCTAGCTAAAAGTATCATCCAAATAACACATCGTAATCGCGACCTTACACTTTACAGAAGCACTATAACGTCTCTTATCAGCAGTACAACATGTGTACACGACAATATGTCACAGCTGTAGATGGTCAAACCTAAAGTGAGCCGTATTTCTTGCCCGTAACAACTGGCGAAGACCCCATCTCATGTGCGCCGCCATTTTGTTTGTTTTGAAACTGAGGACCTCATGTGGTAGACAGCACGTACTCCTGAACAAGGGCTTTGAGTGATATCCATCTTTTCTATAGTTTATTTCCACAGAGAAACAGTCAAAGCGATTTATTGTTTGTGACAAAAATGAATAAAAATATAATAAACAGAAATATTCAGTAATAACATTAAAATGGTTAATTATAGTGCAGTCATAACAATAAATTATTGTTATATAATATATATATATATAATTTTTTTTTTTTTTTAAACATCTCGATACCATACCAGGCTCTGACAATATCTACCCCAATAATACATGGTTAATTATTTTATTTTATTATCTTTATTTTATATAAATATTTTTTTAATATAAATATCATAATTCACAAAATTCATTCATACAACATTCATTTCCAAATACAATTCATGACTGGCAACTTTTATTTTATTTTATTTTATTACTTTATTTTTTACAGGAGGAAAGAATAACTACTTTAAGTTAGAAGGAAAAACAAACAAACAAAACAAAAGAGCTACTGGTATCATAGAAATGCTTTTCTTCATTTGATTCTCTCAATTAATATATTTTACTAACAAAAAAAAACTCCACAGGTTGTTTTTCTCACAATAAAAACACTTCAGACACATCAGCAGTGATGGAGGATATACTCAAATAATTTACTCATGTAGTTTATCTGAACTACACTGAACTACACTACACAAGTAAAAGTAGCTTACCACAATTATCTAATTACAAGTTAAGTTAAGTTACAAGTTAGTTGCATTTTAAATTTTACTGCTGCATATTTTACACATTTATAAGCTTAATCTGCAAAATAACTGGAACTTATAGCTGTAGAATAAATATAGTGAGGTGAAAAATACAATATTTCTCTCCAAAATAGTGGAGTAGGAATACAAATCAGCACAAAATAAAACATTCAAGTAAATCACAAATACCTTAAAGCTATAGTTAGTGGTGCAAATGTACGTAGTTCCTCTCCACCAGTGGATTTCAGGAAAAACAAGCATGTCACTTAAAACACTTAAATCATTCCTTACATAACAGGACTATTGTTTTGCCCTGCAGGCTAATATTTACCTGTATGACTATTAAAATTAATGTTACATACACACATAGACACACATCTGTTGGAAGAGGACATTAATCAAATCAGCTGGTAGAGAACAACACGCTGTGCGGTGGTTGTTTTAAGATGGAACATAAAGTTGAGTCTGCTTTGACTAAAACAAACAATGTGACAGCGTTACGAGGGCCAACCCCATGTTTCTCAACAGTTGCTCTGACAAGGCGAGGTGGTGCCCAAAGGAGTGGCAGAGAAAGAGACTCACCCATAAAAGCAGAGTAGCACCCTGGATGGTGGAAGAATAGAGCTGACTACAACGGTGCAACAGTCTGCTTGAAGAACCTGAACTACATATATAATAGTGAGTCAGGACTTTATTTTTTTTGTTGCAGTATTAATCCTACTATGTAGGTAAGAGGCTGAGGCTGTGAGGAATCCCCAACCCCCTGAAGAGGTCTGCTGCTGCTCAGTGCTTTGAAGACACCTGGATTTAAGGAATCTCTGTTTTAATTTGTCGCTTGTCTTCCTCATCACCAAGACATGGTGTTCTGGATTATCTTCCCCATCTCCCTCTCCTTGGTCTCCTTCATTGGAACATGGAGTGTGTAAGTTTATCAGAACTCATACTTTCTCATTTGTCTTTGAAACTATTATTTTACAAAGCAACAGTAATTTTGTGGAGGTGTAATAAGTGCTTCATGATAGAATGACTCCAGACATCCGCTACTGACAATGACAAATCATGATTATGAAGAAATATACTCAAACACTATCTTCCTGAATGAGGGTATTGTGATTCCGGAAACAGTACTGATAATATCTGGCCTTGAGGAAGTGATGAGATGGCGTTACATTATTTTTGTCAGACATGCTCTTCACCTGCTATAGTACTGTAATATTACAGCTCTATGAATGTGTTATCTGTGAAATGTGTACATGCAAATGTCCTTTTCAGAGCAGCATTTGAATTTAAAAGCATAAGTACACTTACCAGCTATCTCCACTTGAACATACAGTACTATGTCACAGCAGCCTCGAAATATGTGCTCAGGCTAGTTTTGTCTGGCTCAAGGCGTGCATGCCAGACTTTCAAGAAATACCAAGAGACAATATTGTTCAACAACTTGTTTCCTTGATCCTGAGACATGTATTCCTCTAAATCTACTTGTTCTTCATGGTGATCATTATTAAGCTCTGTTAGTCATTAGTGACCACACATGCAGTGATATTTGTTCCTCACTCTGCTTTGTCATCCACTTTCATTTACCGTTTGACTCAATATATTATATTGAGATATAATATATTGATATTTATGGCATATAGTATATGTTTCATTGTGTATATATAAAGAATATGTGCATATTTTTGCCATTTGCAGCAGCTTATTCTTCAGACTGTGGTCAAGTGTTTTTTTAAACAACTGATGAATCAGCATGAGAATAAAGTTATTGAAGCATAGTGAACAGTCACCCTCTCCTCTAAATATGTTGTTTATTGCTGCAATAGAGTTAGAAAATATATTTAATACCCAGAAATCTTCATAGATCGATTTAGTCAACAGGAATATGCTGTTAATAACCAAGGCTCTTACTAAGATAATGTACAATAAGAAAACAACCACCATGCAGTCATTTTAATGTTAATTATTTTCAAATCAAGACAGAGTCCAGTTATTAAAATGGTTTCACTGCTCCAGCATGCTGGGCTCATGCTCAGGGGCCCGAGTGGTCAGGAGGTCCACAGGCCAGTGTCTAAATTGGTGGGACAGTTAAAAGTTCTTGCTGGAGAGTTAAACAACCACAAACTAGACAGAGACACAAAATGACCACAAAGAGACAAAAAATTACCACAAAGAGACACAAAATGACTACAAAAAGATACAGAAAGAGACAAAAAAGACTATAATGAGACATACAATAACTGCAAAGAGGTGCCAATTAAGACACAAAAGTCACAAAACAAAAAACAAACACAAAGAAACAACCAAGAGACACAAAGCAACACAAAACAACTACAAAAAGACACAAAATTACCACAAATTGATGCAAAGGGACAACAAAGAGATGCAAAACAACTACAACGAGACACACACACACAAAATGACTACAAAGTCTACAGCAAAACACAAAACAACCACAACAACTCAAAGAACTACAAAGAGACACAAAAAGAGAAACCAAGAGTTGCAAAGTGACTATAAAGGAAAACTCTGGGAGTCTAATTCCTGTTGAGGATCCTTTTATATGTATGTGTCCAGGGGCACATTGTCTCATAATCCATCCATGGGTTTCATCATAGTATTCATTTTGTTTTATATATATTTGCAGATACGGCCTGGCCTTCTCCAACAATCATGTGTGCTCTCTCAGCGACTGGTGAGTTGTGTCTCATTATTGCACACAGTTGACTGTCAGCATTTGGATGTGACAGATTCTTCTGAAACTCATTCATTCATGTTTTCAGGGGAGGTGAAAACTTCTGCAAAGGGAATCAGTCCACTGGATGTTGCTATGTTCCCACTATAAGGTGAGAATTCAGCTCACTTGGTTATCCTTTCCACTGCAATCAAACACTGAGATGTCGTTAATTAATTAAAACCTATTATGTGATTACAGCTCGAGCGGAACTTCTGGACCAGAAAGCTCACTTTTTACAGCCACGATCAACGCTGGATCCTTTCTGTGTGAGTTCACCTGTCACATGACCTGCAACTTGATACATGATGTGAGTGATATGCGTTACACTAACTGTGTTCTCCTCTTTAGTTCTGATGTTCTGTATATTCCACCATGCCCACATTATGGAGAAACATGCATGTCAGTCCATGCCGAGCAAGTTTGCACTGGTCTTTGGTATGGTGGCAGCCATGGGGGCATTCGCAGCTGGAAACTGCAACGTAAGTACTGCAACTTAATATAAAATAAATAAATAATCTTTGACTGAAATTCAATATTCATAAGCTGGCAGGACTTCATCATATAATGTTGACAATAAAGGTGAACCGCTCCGATTTGCACCTGTGCTCAGACAGCAAACAAGGGTGGGTAACTATTTGTTCTATGTCACCTGTAATGATTTAGAGCACAAGCCAAGTTAGTGAAGCGTTTACACCTCCTCTACACTTTGGAACTAAAGATGGTTCAGTTATAAGTAAAATTTTATTTGACAAAAAATAATAATAATATGCACATTAAAGACCCAAAATCACCATCGGCACCGCATTATTTTAGAAGTACATCAACGTCAAGCAGCTGTCTATTACCTGTCCTCCACAGCCAGGTCACCTGGGGCTCCTTCACTACCTGGGAGCTGCCATCAGTTTCACGTGCATCTGCTTCTACACTGTTCTGCTCACTGCGCTGACCGGGAGGTGTGTGCTGACAGGATTTGAGAGGGCTCTCTACCCACTACGTGTCATCTCCACTGTGGTCCAGGCCATCGTCACCATCTGCTGTATCCTTTCAAACATCTTTATTGTCTTCTTGTGTGGTTAAGTCTACAAAACTTTTCTATTGAGGGTATTTTAGGTAAGTTTTAATGATAGTGAGCCGTGGCTGGTAAGGCAGGCTGGATGATGGTAAACTTTGTGGGGTTCATTTGGTGTGGTTTAAAACAGGACATTTCAGCAGTCGACTTCAGCAATGACGCCTGAGTTTCACTCTCCAGCTGCTTTACAGCTCTACAATCACTTTGTGCCATATTTTGTTCCGGTTTGCCGCTCTGTTTACAAAGTGGGACTGGCCACAACTGTCCACAGACAGAAGCAGATACAAAATTAATGGAATTTCTAGCCACATCAACAGTTAACCATTGAGTTTATTTTAATAGCACCTTTCACAGATACCCATCACAGTGGGTAAGTGCTTCACAGTCAAAGAAACAAAACCAAATAGAATCAAATAAATAAAACAATAATACAACACCAGATTAAATATACAAGGGGAACAAGATCAAAACATAAAGTTTTATTTGCTTTTTAAGAGTCCAAAGATCTCAAGTTTATTGGGAGACTATTCCTAAAAGCAGCATGATCTTCACCTCAGTGTACTTTTTTTGACTAAGTATTGTCCTCTTCTAATTTTTTTTAACTGCATATTTCTCTGTACTTAGATGTAATTTCAAATGAGGGACACTGCAATGATTTTTTGAGCTTAAATAAAGGTTTGGATGAATGAATGAATTAAATGCACTTTGGCACTAGCTGGTGATAACATCTCAAATCAAATCTGAATACAGAATACACACTGGTCTATGTGGGCAAGAATGGTAAACACTGTATTACAGGATGATAAGAGCTGGCACCCTGCAGCACATGCTTCCTTGTGTAGTAAAAATAGATGCAAAAGATTAGTTTTTATCACAAATTAATGCATATAACATTGATGAAGATTTAGATTTTGAAGAACTGTCAAAGGCAGTTAGACCTGAGTTAGATACCTGAAGACTTGCATCTAAAGTGCTTCTTCGAACTGGATAAGTATAAAGCAAGCTCAGTTGCCTTTGCCTCAGCAACTCAACAAACAGGGTAAAAATGTAATTTAGGCCTTGATTAAGTGTTTAGGCTCAACACCAATGACCTTAATGTTCTTGCTGTGATTTCTAACCTGCTCAGGAGCTATTTACAATATTTTTTTTACAAGTGATCAGTAAAACATCTGTTTGCCTTAAATTGCTCCACACATCCTTAACTTGAAACCCTTCAGATACCGTTTTGTTTGTCCAGGACGAGTATTTTTACCGCCACCTGTCTGCTATATTTGAGTGGATGCTCAGTGTCAACCTGGAACTGTTTGAGCTGAGCTACGCCGTGGAGTTTTACTTCTTCTCATCCTACATGCTTTCGAACCTGCTGAGCAAGCGAGAGGAAGAAAAGCCATTGATGATGACGATGTCCTGATATGAGGCTGCCAGGATCCAGCTGAGGCACATGAGCAGTGAGGATGGACTGAGTAGAACATCTGTGCAGACAGTGGCTGGATCGTGGCAGATGGATCAGTAATTATTTTTCATCACTCCACCAGGATGGATTTATACCAAATTATGGATTATGGCCACTTTTATTTCACCTTCTTGATACTGTTGCCTAAAACTTTATGATTTTCTTTACCGGGCATTTCTGTTCCTTAGGTAAAACATTTATTATTTATTGAAACCAACTAGTTTGTACAGCAAATGAACAAAACAAATCAGTTGTATTACACTTAAGTGCAAGCCATGTTGCTGCTCTGCCACCAGAACAATACACCTTATTTATGTTTTTTTGTTTTTTTTTAAATAATCAACAGTGAATTCCTCCTCAGGGGCATTAATAAGGACTAAAAGTCATGCAAATCTCACTGATGTTAGTTTAGCATTAAATTCTCTAATTGATCTAAGCACTTACGTAAAGCTTTGGCACTTTAATAAAATCATGACCACTGTAAACAATGAGAAGTCCTGTTATTCTAGTGTGGATACACAGATTTAGCTGTGAAGGCTCTATCAGAAGGGTGGAGGACATTGCAATCCACCCGTTAAGGCATTTTAAGTCTCTGTGATGTCAGAAGATCCTGTTTGACTGGATGATTGACTGAGTGACATGGGAAGTTTGTTCTAACAGTTCATTCACTGTACAAAAGACGTCAGCACGCCAAGTTATGGATCCAGAAGGGCGGCGTTGACGTCGAACGTCTACTGTGGGTGTTGTCTGTATCCTTAATAATACAAAGTTTTTAGGTGTGGTCTCTGAATGTATTTCAGTGAATGTGTACATCAGAGGACAAAATACAGCAATAATTTACCTTTTTAAAGCAACTTAAAGGCCTTGAAAACACATTTTCTGCATGAATACGATATTTTGTGCCAATGTTTGAACAGATTTGATCATATTACTCGAGAGATTTCTGTATTTGTGGTTTTGTTCTTGTTTTTCTGCTGGGGTTTGAAGTGGGCAGGGTTAAGCCGGCACAATGTGATGTCACACGTTTCCCTGCCTCAAGCTGAAGTAAAACAGGAACTTCTAGACGCTGTTCCAGAAACCTCACTTAAAACCCCACTAACATTTGTAACAACAAAAAAGCCTTTCTCCACGGTATGTTGTCTGGCTCGTTTTGCTTAGTTATGGGCAGGAGTATTTATTTTTTTAAATGATGTAGATGGTTTTAAGGCTTACATCTATTATTAACATGGATCTTTGGTAATTCATCTGACGTGAACAATTTTAAGTGTATCAGTTCACACCTGGCATTAAAATGAGTCTTGAGTGACCACTTGTGATCAGATCTCTCTACATGTAGACATTTGTCCATTTTGACTATTTGTTCCTTTTGTCAGTTCAGCACCACACTAAACTCCAATATAAGCTGATATGAGACTCATGTTTTTTACTTTCTCCGACTCGTAAAATCTGATGTTTTCACATCGCAGACTACAAAAACAGGCATTAATCCAAGATTCAGAGAAAGTACAAGTGTGTCGTCCTGCTCATAGTTCAGTCATAAAATTCCAACGCGTCACAGAGCATCTCTCCCGCTACATTGGCCTGGGGATTTTACATCAGCGTCATGTTGGATAGGGCCAGACTGACCTGTGAATACATTAAAGTAAATGGAGGAGTTGCTGTTTTTCTGGATAAATAACACCAAAATGTTAATTTCACATCAATTTCAGTGAGTGCTGCTATATTTATGGTCTTGTGATCTACGTGAAGCAAGCTAGAAAGACTTTTTTTCTTACTCCATATAGGTCATAAACACTTGACTATAACTCAACTCATTGAAACCAGTGAAGAAATAAGTTATTGTGCTTTATATCCAGAAAACAAGCAGCACCCCCATTTAAATGTATTTATTCACAGATCAGCCTTACCCTGTCCAATACGGTGGCAACACCAACATAAAGCAGCACCTGCCTATATGTCTATGGAAACTACTGGAAAGCCTCTGCTACACTAAATTTAACACCTTCATTCGTCAAAGGTAACACCTGTTTAGCCTATTTAATATCAATATGACTGTCGTGAACAGGGTCTAATGCACATTTTCTTAGTAAATAAGAACTGAGGGTTATTAACATTTACCATTACTTATTTAGTCATGAATATTAAATTTTATAAAGACATCCTTACTATTTTAAATAAAGTTTTGGGAGCTTAAATGCTGCTACAATTGACAGTGTGAAAACAATTTGAAAGGAGTTATTAGTCATGATGAACGTAGAGAGAATGATCACCAGAATCTGTAGCTCCCCTCGACTTTATGAAGCTTAAAGTAAGTTTCAGATTAGTGTAGCTGTCAAGACTTTACTGTTGTGGTTCACTCTCATGCTCCTAGTGTCATTTTTGACCACAACAGGCAGCTGTTTTAAGTAGAAAAAACAACAACAAAAATTTGCTACTTGCTCTGTACCAAATACCAGACACACAGTGAGAGACTAGCTGGTGAACATAGTGGAGTATTTAACAGCTGGAGAACGAGATATTTCCCTCAGGAGAGGGTGGAGACGAAAAACAGAGCTAAAGTAAAGTGAATATTAGCACATTGCTCCATAACTGCAGGA
>JAJHUR010137366.1:0-75884 GCA_027495735.1 Lutjanus campechanus | reverse complement strand
GTGTGTGTGTGTGGTAAACACAGGAAACATTTCCATTCAGGCCAGCTGGTACAATAACTACCACTCAGTCTGCAGGTGTGCAGGGTCAGCAGGCCAACAACTCAAACCAATTTAAATATCTGTGACAAATGTGTAACATCTGAATCCATGCTCAATTTGTATTTCTAGTCTTATTCCACTGTCTTAGATCAGTGTTAGATTACCTCACGACATGTTCAGCTGTGACTAAACTGAACATGCTAAGACCTTTGTATACAGTAATAAAGTAAAAATACTTTGTTACTGTATTGTACTTTACTTAGGTATTTTTTTTCTTACAACTTTTTATATCTGTAGATTCTGCTGTTTACATTTTCAAAACAGGTTTGTTACTTTAATGCGCTTGTGGGAAATTAGTGATTATTTTTATTTTGCATTATGTGCGCCTTCCCAACATGTAGACTGATTTCAACCTAAATGGATGGGACAACGACACATAGAAAAGACGATTCCTTGGTGTATCCATCAGTGCACATCATGCACAACAGATGTAACAAGACAAAAACGACATAAATCGCATTACAAAACGAAACAGAGACTTGATTGTAGAGAAACAGTGAGGTTCAGTTAGCTTTGCACAGAAATAACTGGTAGAAATATCCCTCAGAAGACTACTTTTTACTTTTATACCTTGAATCTATTTCAGAGTCTGAACTTTTTCACTGTTTCTTCAGTAAAAAAGTTGAATCAGTCTTTTTTTTACACAAGTATCTGTACTTCTACTTTACCTTGTAAAATCTGTGTGTACTTTTGCCACCTCTGCTTATTCTTCTGTGCCATTTTTCCCCCAAAAAACAATCAAAAACACATAAATTAGCCACAGCGTTGCACTGGATGACATGTACCTTCATCATGGTGAACTCAACCACTGTAATTTATTTTGAGTCAGTCCCACATACACTGATAACAGATTTTTTAACCACTTGGGGGTGACAGAAACATGCTGTGACAACATTAGAATTAATTTGAAGACCTATAATGTTCAATGTTGAACTTTTAGCTCTAGTTTTGGTCTCTACCAGCTCCTGAGGGAAATATCTGGTGCTTTCAGCATCAAACAACATGTTCTAAATATTACAAGCAAGATGACAGTTACTGTCTTTGACAAACCTCTTCTCTGCCTCCTCCAGCTCTCCTTCCTGGACTTCTTCCTCTCTCAAAGCTCTAAAACAGACCAGGAAGTCACCATGAGGCATTTCCTGCATGCTTTACATCACCTTCAAGCAGGGGTCGCTGGGAACAGTGTAAGCACGCTCTTCTCTTCCGAACAACAGTGTCCTCTTTGTGTTCTTGCATGTATGTGTGTCTGTGTTGTAATGAGAGCATGTGTTTCTTCATGCATCCTTCTCTGGCATAATAACAGCAGGTATTTCTTTTTTCCTCTGCTGGCGGTGTGCTCCGCTAATGAAGCTCATATGCTGCGCACGTCTTTGATGTCACATTACCATGGAGGCTTTCAGGCTCTGCTTCTTCAGTTCAAAGCTCTGGTCATTTAGATCCCGGTTTAATATAGTTAATGGCCGCCTGGATGTTCATTTGGTGACAGGTGACACATCACAGACCAGAATAAGCCTTGATGTCAGTGAAGTCTGCCAATCAGCTGATGGCGTCTGATTTAAGCTGCATTTAGAGAACAGGCTCAAAGCCAAGAACTTTGGGCATGTAATCTGAGAGCTGTTGTTATTAGGTACCATAAAAGGACAAGCCAAATATCTTGTACTGATATTCCTAATAAAATCTGTATTACTCACAACAGAGAAGTTGTCAATGAGGTGAAACTGATTTATTTTTCAATTTGAGAATACCACAATATGATGAGATTCAGTCAGTTTTTTTCGGGGGAAAAAATCAGGAAAATAGAGTTGTTTACTCAACTCACAAGATCCTAATTAGATAATGAATGGCTGCATTTGTTGTGGGTTTATTTTTATATCACAATTTGATTTGATACCATTTTCATTGGAAAATAGCGAAAATGCCTATCACATTTCCCAAAAGTCCAAATAGCTTCTTTTGTCCAACCAATAGTCCGAACCCCAAAAGATTTAATTTACATGATATAAAAGAGAAAAAAGTTGCAAATCTTCACATTTAAGAGGCTAAAAACCATTAAATGTTTTGAAATTCTTTACATCTCTAGGGACAGAAATATCAGTCTGTTGGACCAAGAGTTCAGTTCAGAATGAAATATCTCAACAACTATTAGATGGATTAACATGAAATTTTGTACAGACATCTTAATTATTTGGTGATTGCAAATGTTTTTCATATAGCACCACCATCAGGTCAAAATTGTAATTATTCAAACAATGCTGACATGTTAGCATGTTAGCTGAGGTCAGAAGTCCTTTTTGTGCTCGATAACAATGCATTACTCTGTCATTTTTGCATAAAAATATCTGTGCAACATGCACAGAGACAGAACATGGACACTGCGAGCACGACTGATTTAATGAGACACAACGACAGAAGTGCTAATAAACACATTTCAATACTGCTGATTCATGGAGCAGCCATCTTGGATTTTGAGATTCCTCTGACGTTCTGAGTTGGAAATCCAACATCGGGGGCATTCCAGTTCAAATTTCCAACTGAGAATTCGGAAATTCTTATTTCCCAGTTCAAGTGGAACACCATAAGTACAGCCTCACAGATTAATCTTAATAAATGACTTTGCCAAATATCAGTTTTATTAGAAATTAATTTTCTTTCACTCTGACACACACATTGCCAATGTAACCTAACATTTCCTGATTTTTCAATTTCAAAATATCAGGGGGACTTTTATTGTGAAGATTTGATAGTAAATGAAATGTGTTTATCTACCTTCAGAGTGGCAGCCCTGCTGTAATGGAGATGGAAACGCAGTCAAACTGAGTCAAGCCAGCACATGATTATGGAAAAAGGGCTTGTACGAATTAACAACCTATTTTGGGCACTACTTCATTTTTAAATAAAAATCAAAGAATTGTTTCATCCAGAAGAATAAACCAACCCTCCATCTTTGTACTATTTTGTTTGTTCACCCACTTCTTTAAGCTGTGAGAAATCCATCACATGGGATCACAGAAAGTTACTCAGTAACAAAAAGAGACTGTTACGGCTTTATGGAGGTCAGTATTTGATGAGAGTCAGTTGCACCTGTGAACTCAACAGTGTGTAGTTGCGTAGCGCACAGACATTGCACAGACTGCAGGAGAAAGACGAGACTAAACCAACCAACCCTCCTGTACTCTCACACAACCTCAAAGTGCAGCTGTAGACATCTCTCACATGGCTGTGATCTTCAGCATGTCCACAGGCTCTTTTGTGTGTGTGTGGTTCATAAGGATGTGGGTGTTAACCATCACTCACCACCGTAACACACTACACAGCGCTCAAAGTAACTCTAAATCTCTGTCTTTTACTCTTTGTTAAAATGTCTTCTAAAGCGCTCAGAGCATTAAAGCGATCCTCCTTCTCCGAGAACTAAGTGGTTTGCTGGATTCCCTCTCTGTGCTCGACTTATTAAAACAACATGACTCAATTATAATCCAGACTTAAGTAATCATGTTTTATGGCAAAACCACTATCATTATGTTTGTCTGGCTGCCTACTGACTCTGAAAAGTGAGTCGCCCCTGCAGGTTTCACTTAAGATGTGCATTGATTTGTGCTCTGAAGCACTCGAGTGTGCATACATTACTGTCTTAAATGTCAGTACACACAGCCGAGACTGAACGCAAACCAGCCAGGTCTTCCTTTGATCTCTGCTGCGATGCCAGAGTGCTGAAATAATGAAATTGTAATAACAGAGTACCAGCACTGATGCTGGGACATGTTCTCTCAGGCATAAAGATTAAAAAACACTCTGACGTGGATTTAACAAAAGTTCTAACAAGCAGGATGGATGAAAGAATCACACGTGTGATCCAAGAAAGTAAATTTAGCCTTCATCAGCTTCACCTGCATGTTTTTAAGAGTCCACCCTCAGCTAATAGTTACACATGCTGGGAAATAACCTTATTTGTTTCAGATCACTCATGTTTTAGCTAAGTTTAATTCAGCGTAAAGACTGGAAGCAGACTAATAGCTAAACTGGCTTTTGCTGGGCTCTCACACAGTTTCTTTGTTTTTAAAGTTTCAGCACACAGGTTGGCACAGATGAACAAAGCAGCACATTTCTGCCTTGCACACAAACTTCGACCTGCCTCAGAGCTCCCAAACAAATCTTTATTGACAATTGTCAACAGCCAGAACGGTTTGCAGGGACCGACAGGCCATTTCCTTTTACATTTTGCACGCACAGTGTGAACACTCAGATTGTGGCTGAACAAGTGGACCGTTCAGTGTCAGCACATACGTACCTCACACGTCCAGTAAATAGAGTGCTGCAGGAATGAAAACTAAAATCTGAAAATTAGTGAGCATATTACCATAATAAAAACTCCCTTGTGGCCCAAAAAGCATGTTCCCCATACACCACCAACATAAAGGAGATGACTTTTAAAGTTTTGACAGGACACCAAATGCAAACAAGGTTTCAATCAATTATTACTATTTTTAATACGATTTCGTAAAGAGATTTGGAAAAGCACATACAGGGAAACACTAATGTGCATGCGCACACGTGGGCTGCACAATGAGGAAGTAAATCTGGATGCTATCTAACTTTTTTTGCTCATGCTAAGGCTAGCCGTTTCACCTGTTTCTAGTCTTTGTGCTAAGCTAACCAGCTGTTGGCTGTAGCTATATTTATCAGACACGTGAGAGTGTTATTGATCTTCTTTTCTAACTCTTGGCAAGACAGCACATAAGAAGATTTCTTAAAATCTTTTTTTGTTTAAGTATCCTCTGGGAGGGTTTAAGCAAATAAAAATGTGTGTCGATGACAAATAGCATGTTCAGTGAAATGCACAGCAGCAATCAATCATCGCTGTGAGCCTCATTTCTCTTAAATATCTCATCTTAATCCTCATATCCTCTCGGGAATACCATTCTGACAGGTTACTGAACAAACAGCCTACACCTGACCCTCTATTGACCTCTGACCTCCACCATATGAGGCAGCGCTGACCCTTTCTGTTACGACTCAGATTTAAATTCCTCAGTGCCATCCTAACCCTAACAAAGAGGTGATACACCCTCTAAAACACATGTAAAACTTGGTGAAGTGAAGGTTTTATTGGTGCAGAAGTTATTCTGTATATACAAAGGCCCATGTGCAGCAATTCTGCTGAGGTTTAGGGACGATTTGGGTCATATTTTTTCTTGGCATGGAGGTGAAGGGGAAGCCTTCTGGGGGTGTTTTAGTCAGAAAATGTCCCAAGAGCCAAGATCTTATAGCAGGACCAGATGTTCTAGCTTGTATGTAGAGACTCAAACTTTAGGTTCAGGATTGTGGTTGAATGAAATTATCATATTCAAAATATACACTGTGATCACGTCAAGGTCGCTGGCCCTTCAGAGACACCTGATACCACTTTGAAATTGCTTCATGCACAGAAAGAGGGAGAGATACGTATGCTAATTGAAAATCAGAGGCCGGAGTGCAGGATTTCATGTAATTATGGTAACTTGGTGAACTTTGCTTCTTGATAATCAGTCCCACCAGCAGACTAAACATTTGGAAGAAAGAGCCCTCAGATTTAAAATGCTCGTCAGGCCTGGCGGGTCAAGTCCCATTGTCCCGCTGCTCAGATAAAACAAAGTGTGTGCCAATATTTGTATCTGGAGGAAGTTAACTGAATCAAACAATGAGAGCTTTTCCTCAAACTTCTGTGCAATGCAAACAGTGTTAAAAATGGTTTTGTGTGTTTGTGTGCGATACCACACATGATTTGTGTTGAGGGAGTAGCAACATTGTGACCACAGCTCACTGTATTTTCAGTAAAAGAAATCAGTACAGTAAACAAACTTTTAAGCTTTAACAAAGTTTCCCATTTTCTTGCCAGCACTCTATATCTCTTGTTCCGAGTCCTTTATAATCACAACGTACCCAGTTTGAGTCTGGCTGCAGGGACTTTTGTTGCATTCCCCATCTCTCTTCCCTCATTTCCTGTCAGCTATCTACTTTCTTCTCTCTAATAAAAGCATAAAATGCTTGAAAAAAAGAAAAAAGGAGTACCGTGTCTTGTTTATGTCCGAAGCAGTCTCTCCGCCAGCGTCTGTGTGAAGGTTGGTAAAACTTCAGCAGCAACTTTACAGCTACAAGCCAAAATAAATTATCTTTAAGCCAAAATGTCCTCTTCCATCTATGGTTCAGGAGCTGCAGTTCTGGGAAAGTGAGAGAACGAAAGCTACTCAAAGCCAAAACGAATAAATAATAAATGCAATTATTAAAGGAATAGTTTGACATTTTACGAAATCTGCTTATTCACTTACTTGGTGACAGATGAGAAGATTGATACTCGCTCATGTCTGTCTGTTAAAGGGATAGTTCGGATTATTTTAGGTATGTTTGTAAGAGGTACATTTCGATAGTCAGTGTCTCAGGCTGATCTACTGTAGATGGTGCTCAACCTGTTCCCAGTTTGGTGAAGTATAAGGAGTGCCAGCATGGAAGCAATAAACTGCTTTGGACGGGATCAGCAACAAATATATTTAGGATATTTTCACTACTTTACCTTGCCGTCAGACAGAAAACTGCTGTTATAGAAGCCAAATATTGCTCTCTCCAAACCAACCAAACTCCATAGGCGAAATCAGTCATTTTGCCTCAAAGAGCACAGGAGCTGCTGCCTCAATCTGTTGTTGTTGTTTGTGTTGTTGTGTGACTTTGATGAACCTGAACTATCCTTTTAAAGCACTGAAGTCACACAATAACACAAACAATCTAACAGATTGAGGCAGCGGTAGACCAGCTACTCCTGTGTTCTGTGTGTGGTAAAATTATGGATTTTGCCTGTGGAGTTTGGTTGGTTTGGAGAGAGCAGTATTTGGCTTGTATAACGGCAGTTTCACATCAAAAAAGGCTAAATATAGTGTAACTTAAGCTGACATTGATTTTTTTAAGCAGCTAAAATACCATTTGTTACTGACCCTGTCCACACCAGTTCATTGCTTAGCTATCGAGACTATGGATAAGTACTTTATACGACCTTGGCTGGGAATGTCAGAAAACCAAGATGGACATGTTCAGAAAAACCTTTGTTGTGCTTGCTTTTTCGCTCTTACACGATATTTTGCTCATACAAACACAAGAACATGTCCACAGATGTAAGTTGGACAGTACTGTGTCTATGACTGATTTATTGAGACACAAAAGACAGATGCTAATAAATAGTACAGTTTTCATGTACTGTTGGTGCCCGGAGCAGATATTTTGGTTTTTGAGATTACGGTTGATGAGGTTCTTCTGACTTTCTGAGTTGGAAACTCTACTAAAGGGCAGGACCGCACAATTAATCAAAATATTATCAAAATCACAATATGGCCAAGTGTAATATCCAAACCACAAAAGCTGCATTTTTTTTCCTAAAGGAAAAATGTGTGATGAAACAGAATTATAATGAAGTCCTGTGGTGCTGCAGAGATGCGGTGGTCTACAAATCCAGTTTTCCAGATGTAAGAAAACATGTTTGTTTGGTACAGACTTCAACAATGTCACATCATCATGATTTTAATATGTTTTTTGCAGCCCTACTTCAAGGGGCATGCCAGTTGAAATTTCTGATTGGGAACTTGGATATTCTGACTCCCAGTTCAAACCATGTTTACTTGCCTGCAGTCCTTTGTTTAGACACTGCTGTGTTTCTTGGTGCATCACTGCGACTTACAGATCAGTGGGATGGTGTGAAACCATTTACAGGACTGTATACTGTGTCACCTACGTGTGTATACGTGAGACACTCAAACAAGGACCCACTCATAACAAAAACAGCTCTATAGTGCTGCTGGAGGTTAAAAAAAACTCCACAAGTTACTTTTAAGGTTGGAAAAATCATCTTATTTCTCACTGTCTGACAGAATCACATATCTTCTGTACCGGCTTGTTTAAATTCTTCATTGAATCTAAGATATATGGTGTTTATGTGTAAACTATCTAAACCAAACACTTTTTATGGCTGCACAATTCCAATAAAGGTAAATGTTTTAATTGTCTTGTGTCATTATATACATACTTCCTCAAAATTCTGATTGACATGTTCTGTATAACTTTGAGAAATCTTCTAGAATTGAAATAAAGTTCTGTGGGTTTGAACAAAGTTTGGCTGCACAGCATGAGCCTGCAATGACTGAAAGTGTGTCTGAACTGGCACTGTTTAAAATTATTATCAAAAGCTTTAAAAATCTTAAGTCACAAAGAATCTCTTCCACTCATTTCTTATTAAAAGACTTGGATCTTTAATCCCACACAGAATCTTTGCAAGTTTTCTCTTTTGACCTCCGACTTCACTCGACTCTGCTTCCCCAGGACGGACTGCACATAATTCACCCTGTGTAGGCTGAGGTGATGTATTCTTTTCATGTACGGAGGAAGCGCAATATCCTGTTCCAGCACGGACTCTAATACCACACTGAGGCAGACTGGCCCCCGGCCTCTCAGGGGCCTGAGTGCTCCTGAAACTAAAGCCACAGGCTCTCTGAGACTGTGATATATGAGGTGTGTGTCTGTCTGTGCTGCAGACTCTGCCCGTTACAGTGTCAGTAAAAGCGGGGACTAATGGGGTCCCTCTTTGGAGAGTGCAGGGAAGGAGGAATGGTTCTCATTTTAGTGGCAAATATGTTCCCTGAGGCTCAAGCGCTTTTATTGAAAAAGCATTTTCTCTTGTTAAGTCATTGTTGTGAAATACAATATTTCAAGTTCATGTTATCCAAGGGAATACATTTCCCTCATGAGATCCCCATTTACTACACAAACCAAATGGCTCTGGCATCCATGATAAATGATTTATGAGTGGCAGCAACTCGTCATAAGGAGACTAGTGGCGGAAATAAACAAATGTTATATCAATTCATTCTAAATCACTCAACAAAAGCTTCTTTCAACTTTTACAGGCACCTCAGTCACCTAGGGTCTCCTTTGATGTTGGGATAAGAGGGTTATACCAACATCATGGTTCAGTATTTTACAGGCCCTTCATGTTGCTGGACCTAATTTCCTCAATTATAGTCAAGATTTGTGCTTGTGTTGCATCTTGCAGGCTACTCTGCCAATAAGTTAATTATGACATGAAATTTTCTTTTTAGAAACATCACTTTTAGTTCATTTGAATGTGACTGGTGTTTTATGGCAAAGAAGGACTGAAATAGGAAAAAATCAAAACAAAATCAGGGTAAGGTGGTATAGGGACAATTGCCAAAAGTCTTATTCCTCCAACCACAAACATGCCAAAGTGAAGACACTCATACTGCACATGCTCAGTTAGATCCTCTCTCCAGCTGGGAGGCAGAAGACACATTCAACATCTGCTGCTGCATTTACTGAAAAAAATTCATTGTGGAGGTATGAAAGTAAGTTTTTCATGAGCTATATATTTTTTTGTCATTCTGTCCTGACCTTTTTTATGAATTAACTGACTTATTGAGTTTGAATCCTTGTTTTGTTGACTTGAGTGACACGGTTACCATGTCTCAGGTCAGTGTATCTAGCCTGCACATGATGTCCTGTCATGGCTGACAGGGTGAGGATGGTTGCAGTAAGTTGTTGTAACTGTCCCCAAACTAAGCAGCAATATCAGAATAGACCACACTTCTGTATTTTTCAACATAGACTAGTCATTGTTGCAGTTTTATAATAAAGGTTTGTTGTATTGCAAATTGTTAAAAATTTCCTCTCACACTGAAAAATGGAGAAAACTCAATATCTTCCAGTATCTTATTTAATAAATCTATGAAAGTATAACATTATAGTAAAATAATACATATTTTCAGAACAAAAAGCAAAAGCTAATTGTGAAGTTTAATGTATTTTTAACATGTTGCATGTTCTTTGATCATGTTGCAACTGTCCCAGGGTTGGAGTCAGTGGAAACATCTGACTTCTTCCATTCAAATAAATATAGTGAACAGTGTGTCGTATGTAATCTTATTTAAATAATATGGGTAATTAGCAGACAGATGTAAGTTTATCATATAAAGATTTGGTTGGAGTAGTCCAGGGGTCAGCCACCTGCAGCTCCAGAGCCACATGGGGATCTTCTGCCCCCCTCCAGTGGCTTCCTGTGGCTTTAACAAAAAATGAGGCCCACGTGGAAAGAAAATTTGTTTTTGAACATTTTCATTTTCATTCATCATTGTTGTAGGAATTCTCCAAACGTAGAAATGTGTAGCTAACTAAAATATGCATCACAACCCACATTTACACCTATTCCTCTAGATTTTGTGGGTGGTTAGTCTTCAGTCTCCTGTAGGCTATGGATGCAAAAATCTAAAAAGAATTCTGTGAGGAAAATAATGAATTTTGACTCCAGACAGATAAATTTTTTTTGGCCAAAAATGGCTCTTTTGAGAATAAAGTTTGCAGACCCCTGGTTTAGTCCACATGGTCTCTGAGAGACTGAGAGAACTGCAAAAAGTGTTGCAACCGTCCCCATTCTCCCCTATTCACAATCAAAATATACTTGTATGCCATGAATGAAACAGCACCTGTTCCTGCATTAGAGAACCAACACACACACACACACACACACACACACACACACACACACACAGCAGCCAGTCGGTGGGAGGTCTACCTGTGTGACCAGCAGCAGCAGGCTGATGAGCCCTCCTCCTCTCTGCCACCGTCACTGGTTTGTTTCCCTGGAAGCGCAGAGAAACCACTCGGACGGTCGCTGCGCCTCCGCTTCACTCGCTGCTGGACTCTCAGACGCACACTGGAGGAATGTGTGGCAAAACACGGCGTTTGTTTGGATTTTGAGAGAGGAGAATTGTCTTTTAACAAGTGCATTTTCATTCCTGGCATGATAGCTCCCTCCCGGAGCCGATAAAGGCGTCAGAAATGTCTCACCAGCAGCGGGTTGTTCAACTCTCCGCCGCTTCGCTCGCTGTGGTCCTCGGCCCGGACGAGGAGAGTTTACGCGCCGGCGGAGGGAAACTCAACGCCAACACCACGAGTGGCCAGGAGATTTTCGCGGACTTTAAGGCGCAAAACTTGCGCAGTTTCTGGAATAAGAGGCTCGTTAAAGCCGTGGCTGAAGTGTACTTTCAGGGATGGATGGAAAATCTGGTGCTTTTCATTCAGGGGAACGCGAACAACCTGGAGGTGCTGAGAGAAGCGTGGATGCGCAGGGCTCTGAGGTCACCAAAGGGATTTATCATTAAAGCTGTCGGTATGTAACATCAATACTGTCAATGAACTGTCACCAGTGATGTTATAAAGTGTTATTATGAAGCAAACAAACTAATTATACAACTTAACACGTGCATCTCAAGTCCAGAAAGTTTCCAGAAACAATCCTGTGACAGACTGTAAAAGGCTGCAATGCAAATATATACAAACTAGAGTATTAAAGGTGAAAAACGCACCACAGTAAACAGCTACGTGCAAGAGCATAATTTGTTTTTTGCTTTTAGGGAGTACACTGTGGAGTCACACAACCAACAACATTTGTTTACCACACTGGCAGAAACGTGTGAGAGTCATAAACTTTGAAGAACAGAAGCTGCCAGGGTTTAACACCTCCCTCCTCCTCCTCTGGAGTTTTATTAACACTGACTACAGCTTAATCTGATGTCCACAAAACAAAGAATGGCAAAGAGATGTATTTTTTGTCATATTTCTATGGATGTCAGAGTCAGTCTGCTTGATTTTTCTCCATTCTTCTCATTCAAAACTCAATAAAAATTGCTCAGAGCTGCGAAATGTTGCTGGCTTCACCCATTTCAAACCAGTTTCAGTGTCACAGGTGGGGTTTTTTCACTGTCAAAGCTGTGGCATCTGGTTAAATAGCCTGAGAGATGATATTCCTTAAAGGGATGGTTAAGATTATTTGAAGAGGGGTTGTATGAGGTACTTACAGATAGTCAGTGTATTAGCTACAGTTTGGAGAAGCAGAGAGGAGCACCTGCACAGAAGCTAAGCAATGTACAGCTGTGGACAGGATCATTTCAAAACAGGCCACTTCAGAAATGGTCCAGTTTAAGTGTACTTACATTCTGTCACAGGATGGTTTAAAATATTTTCACTACTTTATTTAGCTGCCGTTGTGTAGACAAATATCTAGTTGCTATCAACCGCTGCCTTGGTTGGTTAGTTTGTTATTGTGTGACTTCTGTGAATCCAAACTAATTATTTAAACCACAGAAGTCACATAATAACACAAACAAAGTAACTAATCGCGACAGCAGTATGCCAACAACTTATGGGTTTGCGAGACAAAATTTCTGATTTTGCCAGGGGAGTTTGGTTGGTTTGCAAAGGACTCTATTTTGTTTATATTATGACAGTTTCCCATCGGAAGAAGCTGTGTGACGTCAAGGTAAAGCCAGGAAAATACTCTAATAGCGTGCACTTAAACTGTCATGATTTTTTTTAGGTGGCTAAAATACATTTTGCTGCTGCCCGTCCACACCAGTACATTTCTTTGCTTCTTACGGTGATACTCCATGAACTGAGAGCGTAATCTGAACTATCCACTCTGCTCCCTTGAATATCGTCTGGTGGGCTTTGAGGGGATTTCATCACCAATCAGCCTCCCCTTGTTGTCGACACAGTGATATGTTTACCAGAGCCTGTTAACAAAGCCCTGTATAGCATGTAATTACCTCTAATTGCTCCTCTACTCGGGCTTCTCTCTCTCAGATGTGTTTTAAAGCAGCATATAGCTGCACAGAAACAATGAATGGAAACCTTTATGCAGCCTCTTATAGCATGATCTCATGGGCTGTAAATGCCTGACAGCTCCAGCAGCTGCTGCAGAAAATGACAACCCTGTGTGGGCTTCAGACCTAATGACAGTATTCTTAAGAGATACACCAGGTCATTCACATTTTTGTCTTACTTTAGAAGAAAAATGCTAAACTCTAGGTTATAGCAAACATAAATATGAGGGAAATGATTTTATGTTTCTGCCACAAAGCACCAATTTCCACTCATGAGGTTGTCAATTATTCCATAAAATTCAAAACTTGGTAAAGGTAGGTGTTCCAAATGTCAGGATAGTTGAGCTGCAGCAGGTTCCTTTTGGTTCTTGAAACAGCGTCCCAGCAACACACATTTGCTCTGAGCTGCCATGTGGTCTAGCCGCCTTGCCGTCTTTCCAATAATGTGTGTATCTTTGTTTGACTGTTATTATGTCTACCTGCTGACTTTGTATCAGTCCGTCAGCTCTGCCAGACAGTGCACGGACAAGTAAAGGGAGGAATGCGATGTGCAGTGGAGGAAGAGACCACACAAGGGGAGACCCGGGAGGGCGTGGAGCGTCGGAGCAGGAGGAGGAGGGAGGGGTTGACATGTCATCCTGCTGTGAAGCAGTTTCTGCCCCTTCAACTCAGCACACAAACACCATATGAGCCAGAGGTGATGCTGAGCTTATTGCTAATCACAGCGTCAGCACAAAGAATTGCACAGTAGGGCTGCAACTAACAATCAATTAATCTGTTGATCGATTTCTTGATTAATCAATTAGTTGTTTGGTCTATAAAATGTCAGAATATGCCAAAAAATGTTGATCACAACTGTCCACAACTCCAGTTAACTGTCATAGAGTAGTAAAGAAACTAGAGAATATTCACTTTTGAGGAGCTGAAATCAGAGAATTTATTCTTAAAAATGACTCAAAATGATTCACCGATTATTAAAATAGTTGGGGATAATTTAGTAGATGCCAGTTGGCATTTCTCCATTTAGGGGAAACAAAGAAGAGCACAAGCATGGAATCTAAGAAATGTACTGCTGTGGACAGCGTCAGCAACGAAAGGTATTTTAGCCGCTTAAAAAAGGTCAACCTAAAAAAACATCTATGCTAGATAAAGTGTGTGCTATATTTAGAATATTTTCAGAGCTGGACTTTTCCAGCAGACAGACTTTTCTGATGGGGAGTCGTCGTTATCTAAGCCAAATATTGCTTTCTCCAAACCAACCAAACTCCATAGCTAAAAAATCAGTGCTTTTACTTTGCAGAACATGAGAGCTGCTGGTCTACCTCTGCCTCGATGGGTTAGTTTTTTTGTGTTGTTGTGTTTTAATAGTTTGGATTCAGTGATGTCACACAATAACACAAACCAACAGGTCGAGGCAGCGGTAGATCAGGCAGTGACTCCTGTGTTCTCTGAGGTAAAATGAACATTTGGTTAGTTTGGAGAGAGTGATATTTGGGTTATATAATGGAGCTTTCCTGTTAGAAAAGATTATGTGATGGCAAAGTAAAGCAGTGAAAATATTCTAAATGTAACATACACCTAAACCACTTTTTTTAGGTGGATCATTTTAAGTGGCCAAAATACCTTTTGTTGCTGACACTGTCCACAGCAACACATCCAAACCGGGGGTGTGCTGACCGCCATCTACTGTAGCTAATAACCTGACTATCGACAACCTCATGCAACCCCACTTCAAATAAACCAAAATATCCCTTTAAAAGTTGACAACTAATCCAATAATTGATTAATAGTTGCAGCGCTACACAGACATGTATGAGCTCACAGTTGGATCTCGTATGTGAGCAGGCGCCGATGCCTCAACAGACTCCTCGTGTTTGAGCTTCACACCAGAGTCTTGTAGGCAAACACGTCCGTGTGTGGACATGTCACCTCCTTCTCCTCCTTAACAAATACATCGCCCCACACTGCAGCAATTTGTATGGAAATCAGCGCTGGCAGGCTGTCAGAGGCTGGTTTACTGCCTTCAAACTGAGAATTGGTCAGCAGTGAATCACTGTGCGACTGGCTGCCGACCACCACCGCTCTTCTGTTACCCAGGATTAATGTCCCCTCTGTTTCATGGCCAGTGAGGGACTGTGGAAGTCAGACTTCCAGATTGATATCAGGCATGGACTTAAAGGCCTTGACATTGTCCTGATATAAATATGTCAGCTGAAAAACAGAAATGTTATGAGTTATGGGCTACAGTGAATTTCAAACAGCCCTATTTCCTTTCTCAGGTCAGAGCAAGGTTGAGACGTGAGGAGTTTTGTTAAAGGAGCAACTCTGGAAGATGTTGAGCTGAAATTAAAGTTAGTTAACAGTGTCCAATAATATTTTAGAGGTAAAGATGATAAAACAAAACTTCCAGACTCAATCACTTTGATTAATCTGCTAATTCATCACTGCTCTTGTCTGGTTATCAGTGCCAACAGCCTGACTGGAGACAGATTGTCTTCAGCCACGTCCGGGCCTCCTCTGAGGGGAGAATATGCAGAAGAGGAGGTGTGCGGGAGGTGGGGAGGAGAGTTGATGAAGGCAGGGGATCATGGTGAGGTTAGGCCGAGGTAAACAGACAGGGTGAGGAGTTAGTATGAACAGGCTTCGTTGTTATCCTTGTGGGAATGGGCCCCACTGGTACTGAGGTTGACCTCTCCGCTTCATCTCACAAACGTCTGCAGGGTGTTTCTCATTCTTCCTCTTTTACTCTGAAATGATCTCTTCATCCCTTTTCTTCCTCTCAGTAGTTGTTTACAGAAAAATATTACCAGCGTTCCCACCACAAAGTCATTTCATTAGCCATCAGGTATCCTCCTGCAGGAAACCCAAAATATGAGGAAAATACAAGAAAATTATTGTTGTTTGTTGTTTCCACCACTGTAAGTGGTGCTGCTGTTTTGCCCCTAGAAACCATACATTATATCCAGCTCACTTCCTCCTCTTTTTACTGCATGTACAGGACTAGAATTATACCGCCTTGTGGTTGTGTGCGTCCACCAACCAGCCAGTTACATCCTTTTCTGTCCAGACTCAAGTGATGCATGTAGGAAAGACTGAAGGAATTGAAGTTATCACTATATAGACGTGTACGATTCCAGTGAATAATTTCCAGTAAGAAACATGCCGTCTTTTGGATATCAAGTGTCAATTGGACATTTGCACCAAGTTAGAAGAAATTCCCTCAAGGCGTTCGTGAGATATCGCATTTGCAAGAACAGGACGGACAGACAGATGGACAACCCAAAAATATAACACCAACACAAATCAAGCTGTTTCTACATGTCACATTGATCCAAATCATTGACGAGCATTCCATTTCTATCAAATGGGTCATATTTACTCCAATTTTACCCCAAAAAAGGAAATGTGTTTTTTCACTTTCTTGCTGAAACGAGGTGAATAGCTAGCTTAGCACATAGACTGGTAGCAGGGGAAACAGATAGCCTAGCTTCTCCAGATTAAACTAACAAGATAAAACATGTTAATTACTAAAAATTTAGAGGTGCTTGTAGGCATATGTTTTAATTTTGGCAATAGCCAGGGAGGCTAACTGTTTCTCCTTCCTTCCAGTCTTTATGCTAAGCTAAATTAGGCCACATTCAGACAGAATCAGTTAATGCAAAATGCCAGTTGTCGCATTCATTTGAGTGGAGGTAGTCCGTTTAGGCTGCAGCGGTGGGGGCTTTAGAAGATGCTGAGGAAAAAATGAAAGTTGCACAACAGTTGAAACGTGGTCAGTGTTTGGAGAAATTTAACCTGATGTCACACTGCAGTGGCCAATCACGTAAGGCTACAATCACCATGGTCCACACTCATATCTCTGAAACCAAAATGCACAACCCTGCGGCTAGGCTAAATTGGCACGACGCCTGATTTTGTCTGAGTATAGCCTTAATCACCTGTTGGCTCTGTAGCTCCATAACGCAGAGATGTGAGAGTGGTATCATTCTTCTCATCTCACTTGAAAGTGAAGCATATTTTTTGAAAATGTCAGCTGAATTCTTGTTTTTATGGCGATGCACTAATCACCTTGTCGGCAGTCTTTTAAACCAGACTTGCTGGAGGCTCTCCTGTTGAAACCAGAGGCTTCATAATGGCTGTTAGCTGCCTCTGCATTATTTAGAGTCCTACTATTGTCCCCGCAGCAGGAAGAGCGTGGATCCACGAGCTGAAACATTTATATGGAGTCAGCCGCTGGTGTAATGAGGTGTCCTGTGTCCTTCTTACAATCAACCTCTGTAAACTGTCCTCGTCCTCTTTGAACATGGACGTGAATGAGTCCTTTGGAGAGGCCTCTCACTTTCGCCATGGAAAACACATTTTGGCCATTATAGGACACTGTATGTCTCCCTTTGTGTGTTTTTGGAGAACTAGAGCACGGCTATGCTGCACTTCTTTAGCCAAGTTTCCTTTTTAAATGGTATGTTTCATTTAACTCGCCATACCATGAGGTGGTGAGGCATTCCTGAAATGCTTCATTTACTCTTGAGATCATTTCCTGAGCTCGCCAGCTCAGAGAGCCTCATTTCTGCTCTGTTCACTTGAAAGTGTTGTATTTTCACACAAGGGGTGTCTCCTTTCATGAGGGTATTTTGTCAGAGTCTCAGAGCGCTTCACTAATGGCCATAACTCTTCCAGATGTTAGCTTATTAACCATGACACCCCCATGCCGGGCCTTTGCAGGTTTAAATGGGCCACCCTGTCCTAACTAAGCAGCATAGGTCAAAGGTTACAACCTTCCTGCTAACAAGCAACCTTGAGGTCAGCTGGCTTCAGAGGGTTTGTCAGAAGGCAAACAGAGCAACATACATCAATACAGTATCCAGGTGTTCAGTTCAGCTTCTGTTAATGACACACCACCACAACTCCACCCAAATATAATCTTATGAATGGACTATAAACTACATGCAGAAGATTCAAGACTTAAAACTTTAGGCAGGCAATAATGGAAATGAATGTTTCACTGGTTCATGGTACACAGAGATTTAATACAACATGTATTTATAGAGGAGCAACACATTACATGTAAGCAACACATTACATGTAAAAACAAATTCAAATATTAAAATGCTGCTTACTAACAGGAGTTTAACGTTCAGTTAAAGAGTTAATCAGTGGCAGTTCAAAATGTAATACTAACATAACATTATATACTAAATATATGGTGCTTCATGCACAACTTTTTATTACTTTTAGCCAGTGGTGGAAAAAGCATTCATATGCTTTAGTTGAGTAAAAGTGCTTATACCACACAATAAAAATGCTCCACTTCAAGTAAAAGTTCTGCATTCAAAATTTCATGCAAGAAAAAGTATGTTTTATAAACAAAATGTACTTAAAGTATCAAGTACTCATTCTGCAGTAAAGTGGTCCCTCTCAGTGTTTTACCATATGCATGTTTTGGATTAATATTACTGGTGTATTAATGTATATGTTGCATTTTACTGCTGTCGATGTTTATGGTTGAGCTCATTTTGATAACTTTTATACTGTTGGGTAGTTTGATCTTCAGCAATGCATCATATTGTAGCGTAGCTGTCTTGTGAGAACCACGTATCTCTAAAAAGTCTTCCAGCATTTTCCAGCTAATCCAAGAGGGTTTTTAAAGAGTTAATGTTGTTTAAGAAGAACAAGAATTTTCTTAATCCATAAAGGAACACTTCATCCTTCTATCAGAAAAATTAAAATTCACTACATTTGGAGATAATTGGTTTTCATTGGACACAAAGGGTAAGAGGGTAAAACTACAAACAAAAACTACAAAGCTGTCAGACAAATGTAACACAGTAAAAAGTATAAGTCTTTGTAGTTGAGTAGAAGTATAAAATGGAATAAAATGAAAATATGAGAGTACAAGAACCTCAAATTTGTACTCAATTGAATGTACTTTGTTAGGTTTCGCCACTGCTTTTAGCAGTAATTTCAACTGTTTATTTAATATTTGTAGCTATTTAAAATGTTTATTTATCACTTTTAGTGAACTATTTCAACTGTTTATGCATTTCATTAACAATTTTAGTCATTTAGCTGTTACTTTCAGCCAGTGTAACTTATTAAACCCTCTCTGTTAGCTTGATAATTGTTTTCATGGGCTGAATATACTAGTTATTAGTTATTGCAAATGTAATAAGGATCAGAATCACACAGATGTATTATCCTATTTGACTGTTTATTTTTCTCCTTAATACAAATATGGATTTAATCAAGTCATAATTTCTATTTTTTAGTTTAGTTGATGTTTGCTTGTTGCTCCTGGCAACTGTGGGAGTGCCCCCTGCGGTACAAGTACGTAATCTGTGTTTTTACTGAAGACATTGTTAAAGAACCCACATTATTTTATTTAATGTATTTGTCTGTATTTTATTTCTGGTTAGGGAAATAATGATGAAAGGAAACACGCATAGAAGTACATTTGTGTGCGATCTGCTCCGCTCTGCTCAGTTACAGCAACCATCTGCTCTCAAACAATATTGGTTAAAGATAATCACTCTCGAGCTCCCTGACACTAATAGTATGACATTAAGCCGTTACACAAAATATATGCTGCTGTTTTTCAGGCTCAAAATGATGAAGAGTCCATATTATGACAGCGGTTGGCTCAGGCTTGTTCTCCTCACAAAAACAGAGGAAGAATGTTTTTGGAAACCATAACCCAAATCTGCTGCCGGTATCCAGCAGTGTGGAGGTTCTTACATCTGACTTGTGTTGGTTTGGTAGATCAAAGAACAAGTTAAGTTCATTTATTCTAAATAAACAGTTGACTGGAGATTAATTAAGTTGTAACATGAAAGGTTTTGACTTCATGTAATGGAAAGAAAGGCTTCTGATTTGTGCAGGTTCGTTACACCTCTAGATTGCTTTTCAAATTGCATTGTTGGTATAAGTTAATTAGGCTGCAGTCTATAAAACAAGCATCACTCCTACTGTCTCTTAATGTGCCAGCACCAAGGTTATGTCTCTGCATTTATCTAGAATGTCTTACTGTTTCCTGCACTTGTAAAAGATGGTTTATGGTTCAGATATGAGGAAACCTTGACCTCTATTCTCAGACTTGACCTCCACACATGTGTGAGACTATGAGTGTGCGTGCATGCCTCTCAGCACATCATTTGTTCGCCACATCCTTCCCATTGAGCAGGAAGCTCACCCCCGGTGCAAATCAGGCCCGTCGACCGCTTTATCAACCCAAATATTGGGCTCACCCGCAGCGGCGGAGTGGAGCCGTGCCAACAATAACAGTTGAGGAGTTTTCTCTGTATCCCTCAGCTTATACACCCTGTCAGCGGCCGCTTGGGTTTCCCCTCAAGGGATTTGTCTTCATTCACTCTCTGGTCAGACAAATGGGTCGACACAGATGTGAGGCTATATTGCATTAAATTTGGTATTACTGTTACTGCTCTGTTTCCTGACAGGATGTTTTCTTTGCTTCATTTAGCATTGATAAATGTAATGGTATGCTAGCATCAGCTCTGTGAGAGCAAAGTGCTGTGTTTTTGTATTTCATGAGTGAAAGATACTTTCAAGGATCGTGGCGGAGCTGTGCGCTGACCAGTTGCAGGGCATTAAAAAGTGACGGATCGTATGGCAGACACTGGACGGGAGCTTTGCTCTTAATACTGGGATAACAAGCACAGGAATCTGCTGCACCTCGAGCACAGTTAAATAGGAGGAAATGGGTTTCATCTGCAACCAATGACTGCCATCACTCTTTATTAAGGGGCGTGGACCCTCGCAGATTGTGTGTACATTTGTTTGGAAAAGGCACATGGATGAAGTGGGGTGAAAACAATTATTTTCATAGTTGATTAATTGGCCGATTATTTTCTCGATTAATAGTTGTTTTGTCTATAAAATGTCAGAAAATGGTGAAATATGTTGATCAGTGTCTCGCAAAGCCCAAACTGACGTCTTCAAATGTCTTGGTTTGCCCCAAACCCAAAGATATTCAGTTAACTGTCAGAGAGGAGTAAAGAAACCAGAAAATATTCACATTTAACAAGCTCAAATCAAAAAAGTGACTCAAACTGATTAATCAGTTTTCAAAATAGTCGGTGATGAATTTAATAATCGATTAACAATCGATTACCTAATTAATTGTTGCAGCTCTAGTGTGGACTCGAGTCACACGGCTTGTACTCGAGTCCAAGTCAAATTTGGTGACTTTAGACTGAACTTGACAAAATCAAAAAAAGACTTGCAACTCAGCTTGAACTTGGACACCAGTGACTCGAGACTTCACTTGGATTTGAGTCTTTTGGCTTGAAAATACTTGATACCTTAAACGAAGCCCAAAGATTAAAAAGTATGTTATCAATTCATTTTCCCAAATCAACTAAGATTAAGACTATTTATTACCAGAAAACTGCCCAGATCCACTTTTTTTTAACTGACATCATTCAGTCACGCTGCAGGAGAAAACCATTAAGAGCTAATGCTCTATTATTGAGTGCCACTTGTAAAAAATCATGTTGTTTGCGTTCAAAAACTATGCAGTGGTCAATCAAAAGCAAATTGCAGTCTGGGAAACGAGCAGGACGAAAGTTACAGATGGAGACGCAACAAGTTCCTTATTTCACTGTTGTTAAAATGACAACACATTTGGTGAAGAATGCATTATGACTTGTATAAGACGCACAACTCAACATTTAGGACTTGGTACTTGTCAGTCTTGACTTAGGACTCAACTTGGGACTTGAGTGCCAAGACTGGAGACTGACTTGTGACTTGGTCCCACCCCTGGTGAAAACACCTGGATCTGTGAGGGAGTTGAAACTAGAGGCTCTTGACTATTTGAGCTCGTTAGTTATTATGAGAGTGAAATGCAAAAGTACAGTTTAGTTTTATCACCACTGAAATGGCACAAAAAGGTCATTAAAACTGTGCAGGTGTTTAAAATGTTGCTTCTAACAGTATAAATAGCGAACAAGACCGGGCCTAACATTGAACCTTGGGAACACCTTCTGTTATACACATTAAAAAGACTGAATACAAGACACTTTTTCACACTAATATCAGTCAGCAAGGTAGTTCTGAAACCAGCTGCACACAACTGAATGAGAGCCAAAAAGTCTGAACTACATCAGGGAACCATTGACTAAATTAATCGCTGGTAAAGATCCAGCAAACAGAGAAGCATTGTGTTGGTGTTTGTCCCATGCAGACGCAGTATCATAAGGTAGTGGCTGTTGTTTTGACCCAAAGTCAGACTCGCTAGGAATAAACAGACAACTACAGAAAGAAAGAAATTTTGAAGTAATCACTAACACATGACTGTATGATTTGGCCCAACAAGATATTTTGGAGATGGTCATTGAACTTTTAGTCCCTCCTACACAGTGGGAGAACACGAGCAGCCGTCCGTGCCCTTCAGTGTTTGATGCACAGACGTACACACAGTATTGAAATGCCATTTTGCTTCCCTGTACAATTTACTACCGTACAGAATTTATGCAGCAGCTATAAATTGTATTTATGATTTTACATTCTTCATTGAGTGAGTTAATTTACTTTGAAGTTGAGCCAATCAGGAGGTTCAACAGAACATCTGGCCAAACACCAAGCTTTTGTTTCTCGTCTTGAATAAAACAGATCTGCGGTGAGGTATGCGCACACTGGATCTTTTATCTTATATATATATTATCTTTTTATCAAACACAGAATTAAAAGTACTTAAAAGTGATTAGATATCAGTTTAGCCATCTGCCCATGCATGTATCTAATCTATGACATTTTACAGAAAAGTTTATACAGTGAAGTTTTTTAAAATGGTGCCATCGTCCATCGCAATGACTGACAGTCATCAACCACGGAGCCCTCCACCATCATAACATCATGATTTAAAAGCCTTCTGTATTTGAGGTAGTGTGTCCCCTCAGAGCTGCCATAGAGTTCTGTTTTTAACAGGTGGGGGACAAAATAAAAAGAATCTGTCGCTGCTGTTCATTGCGCCGCATCTCCATGTTGTGTTAATTATTTATATGTAAGCTACAGATCATTGTCCATCACAGTGTTTCACTGTAAACATCATCAAATGCCAATTTGGTAGAACTCACCCAAACCTACTGTCCAGACAGCCAGTTTGGATTAGCTTTCATTAATCTGCTATAATGCAGAATGTATTTGTATTTTGTGAATCACCTGACATCCCATAATATGATGTTGTCATGATAAGTCATGATACAATATTATCATTACAATTTTAAGCATTGCAATAACACACATAGCAGTTTATGACCTTTTTTCAACTGCAAATCATGTCTCCAAAGGGAAACTTTGTCATCATCTGTTTTATCTAATAAGATAAAGTTTATAGTCTGCTCATCTCACTTCAGTCATTTTTATTGCAGCAAAATGAGATTGGATAGCAGACAAACACTGACCTCTGCTGATCTCTCCAGAAAAAAAAAACCTCAGCAATACCTAATGATCCTAAAAAGCAATTGATTTTATCAGTCGTGTACCAAAAAGTTTAATTTGCATTTGCAATATTAATAATTTATATGATGCACATGTAAATGCCACATGCCGCACAAAATATCTCAACATTAAGCGAGATCTATTTTTTTCCCAACCCCTAGGCCGTATAGGTTGACGTTATGCAGGGTTATTTATACAAGGAACAAAAGACTGGATAATTTTGACCATTCCTTTATTGTTCTGTCTGTAACTCCCCCATTTATATGAAAGTGCAGCACTAATCTCTAGAGTATCCCTTTCACCAAATGTCTTCTATTAAGATGAAATGTTGCGTTTGGCCTTAAACATGTTAAATCTCCGCTGCAATCAAACCGAGATTAAGTAGTTGCTCATGAGATTGTGACAAATCTGGCATGAGAAGAAGCAGAGTTTCTGTCTATAGTTTATATACACTGCAGTGATTCTAACAGAAATGTGAAAAGCATGTACGCAGACGTTAAAGAACAAAGGAAAGGTACTGTGGTCCACATTTAAATGGCTTTGACTTACTGGGCGACTGGTCTGACAGAAATGGCCCTGGCAGACTGTGGGGTAATGTTCATGTCCATGAAAACAGACGAGAGCCAGATACGTTGGGGTGCGGCCCATTAAGTCTGAAGAGGTCTGACGTATGAAGTAAAAAAAAGATGGGAAAATAAAGTGTTGTGCTCTAAATCCTGTCTCCTGGCAGGACCATTGGTTTCGTGTTACACAGAGCACTTTGGGCCGTGCTATATAATACAGGCCTGTCTACCTTCACATTGTTAAACACCTGGTCAGGTGTATTTCCTATCACACAAGAACATGATAACAGGGTTTTTGCACACTAGCTCAGTACCAGGTCATTTACTTCTTATGGCATGAGTTGGATCGCTATTTAAATTGTTCTGACTGTGAATCAGATGGTAAAAGCATTATTTAATGCCATTACAGCTGCATGGGGTTTGCAGCCAACATCTGTGGTGACCAACTATGTGATCGTGGATGTTTTAAGCTCTGTGGATGTCAATTTGAGACGCTTAGTCACGGCCTGTTTATGCTTTCTTGCCAACATACATTAAATGTCAAAGAGTTGGTTTGGCAAAATAAGTCCCAAGGCTATAGCTGGATTATAGATACCCATACTGCACTGTTTCTACTTTCTCTCTGGCTTTGTATTGCATGTGGCAGGTCGCTGCCACAGTAAAGGTTTCCATGGTGATTTGAGTCAACACAAAGCTGGCCTGTGTTTCTCCTCATGGCTCAAAGTTTTAGCTTATGAATCCTCTTTAGTCATGGCATTTTGACTTTTTCTCTTATCTGTTCCTCTGCGGAGTAATGAGCACTGTTTATGCTTACTACATGTAGCAGAAAGTCAGCGTTCATATCCTGACAATAGGCCTAAATTAGATTAGAAGGTTCTCCGGATTTTATCCCGTTAATCTGAGTCAGCATTGCCATGTTCACGTGCCAAAAAACGCATTTTCTCAAAGACTGAAAGAGGGCACAGTCCAAATTTCACTCTTTTCCTCTCACTTCAATGCTTCACTTAATATTTAAACACAAGCACTCTGAGACACTGAACTGTCAATGCGTCCGATTAAATATTTACCTAATGTGCTCAGGTTTGGGCAGAAATGCTGGTTTTATTGTTGTGAATCAATCAATAAAGCTGTAAAATGATTGGTGGCTCAGTCTGTCCATTTTATTGGCTATTGATGTGTTTTCAAGTGGGATGGTGGCAGCCATGTTGATAACAATTTGCCAACTACAGTATATACAGAAAAATAATGTCCATTAATTATACTGCACAGTCAACATTACAATAGATACCTATTGCAAAGATTTTGATGTAATGTTGATGGACGTACAGTATTTTTTCTTTCAGAGTGGAAGGACAGTAAAGGGCAGTTTTGTTAGCTTGAGCAAAGCCTGGTTGTTGGGACATTCGGGCTGTGATTGCTCTCTGAAGGGATCTTTTCACTCAGTTTATTGGGCCATTTAACGGCAACGCCCACATCTGTGTGTTCTTTAGGACTGAAAGACACAAACTCGTAAAGCTCTTTAAAAAGTGCAGTGTGCACACACACACACACACACACATAAGAAGGGGAGGGCGTCGTCGTCACAGAGGCCTGCTAGACCAAAAAAGCCAAAACAAAGGGAAGTGTTTGTGAGACTGGGAGGCAGTCATGACATAAATTACAGTTGGCATCTCTTCCCATTACACTAAATCTGACTGTATGAATGTTTGACATTGTCTCACCAGAGACTTAACTCAGATCGCTCACGTACGGCGTGCAGATTCACTGAAGCGTGTTCTTCACAAGGTCTCAGTCGATGGGAGACAGGGAGGTATTTTGCAGTTTGGGCAGGCCTCAAGTTCATGTTGAATGCCATGCAGTGTGTCCTTAATGAGGGAGAGAGAAGATTAGCCTGTTTGCTTACTGAAGCCTAAAAGATTAGGCGATACCAGTATGAGATAAGATGGTGTGTGTCTGTGAGTGTGTGTTTCCAGAGAGGCCATGGAGTGAGCGATTGTGGCAACAAGCCTGATGTTTCATTCAGGTAGATTTGACCTGTGGTAGCGTGAACGTGGAAGGTCAAGGACGAGATTCAGTCACAAGTTGTGCAGCCCTCTTTATCACTTTGGTTCCTGGTCTTCCATTAAAGCTTGAAGTTTACGTTACGTATGTTGCAATGCATGGCTGTTTAAAGGTGCAATGTAAGTTATGACCAGAATTTAGATCTAAAAGTTCAAAAAGTGAACATCAGAAGAATGTGAAGAAGTAAAAGTTATGTCACAGACGTCTGCGTATTGTGTTGCAGAGGTATCTACTGTAGTTAGCATGCTAACCTGAAATGCTAAACTGAACAAAAAAGTGATTACAATTCATCCTAAGGAGGACGTGAACGTGGGCACCAAATTCTGTGGCAATCAGTCCAACAGTTGACGGGACATTTCTCTAAAAAGCAAAAATATCAACCTCATTGAATCACCAAAATAAGTAGGATTCATCCTTTTCATGACAAACCATCTAATTGTTGTTGAGATATTTTAGTCTGGACCAAAGCAGTGGACTGATTGACAATGTCATCCCCAGAGCCATGCTGATACAATGGCCAATAAGCACATCACACTGTGTTCAGGTTTACAGGACTCTTGCTGGACTGCTTTACGGTACAGAAACAACTCAAGAACAGAAGAATACTGCTGCACTCGTTAGCAATATGTCAAAGATAATATTACAAATCTCAGCAAAATTTTTAAAATACAAAGTGATGCAAGCTGTCAAGAGGGCTATATTTTATGTCAGAGTGACATTATGTCCTGTCTGTCTAACCACTGTTTGAAAAGTCAAAAATGGTGAGGGGGTTTGTGTTGCTCCAGGACTTCAAATGTCCCTCAACTTCTATCACCTTGATCATCACGTTGCAGTACTAAGTAAAGATAATTTACATATTGCATGACTCTCAGATTAAAACATTATTTTTAATCTGAGTCAGTGAAGCTCAGGGAAGGTCTACAGTGTTAGTATTTTCTTCCAAGGAACTGGAGGTAATGCGATCACGTGTGTGAAATGGGACTCATGTGGCTGTGAGGCCAGCTAACAACACAGCCATGTGAATACATGTGGCATTGATCAGTGTCAGCAGCCAAGAAGATCTCAGGAGGGATAGAAGAGAGAAGGTCTCTGTCAATCATCTCCACAGTATGAGCAGTCAGCTTCAGGCATTTTTCATTTTCATCCCCCGGGCAACGTTTATTCCCACACAGAAAATTAACGACACGGGAAGCTTGGAGCAGAAGGCTTGGTGTGGGCTTTGCCACTTTACTGTAATGTTATGGTGAAGACCATTAAAGTACAATTTCAGACTTGTTCTATAAAGTTGCAGTTATCTCTTATAATAAAACTTGGCATATAATGTATGCATTATGCCAGTAGTTCTCGCAGAATACAACATCGCCACCATAGTACTGGAGTTTTTTATCTGGAAAAAAGCACTATAACATTTATTTCTCAACCGATTTCAATGAGTCGTTTTTATATGCACGGTTTCATGATCTATGTGGAGAAAGTTAGAAAAATAAATTTTTTCCCTACTCCATGTAGATCATAAACCCTCGAAACCCTTGAAATCTTTTGATAAATAAACATTACAGTGCTTTTTATCCTGATAAACCACAGCTCCCCTGTTTACATGTATTTGTTCACAAGGCAGTCCTGCCAGGGCCAATGAAATGGTGATGTCGGAGCAAGCTGAAGTGATCAATGGTCATTCACGTGTGGAATGAAAAATATACTAAATCACCTTAAACAACCTCGAAAGAAAAAAATATTCTTTGCCTCATCTGTTTGCCTTTCTACACTTTTATGTCTGTTGTGTTGGGTCATAATTTAGTATTGCACTTTCATAATATTTGTGGACATGTAAGAAACAATCTGTGCAGCAGAGGATGGTTTTTAGTCGCTAGTATGGGACAAGCGCCAAAAACTATGAATGTTATGCTTCCCATAATGCAACTCAATAGTGTCTTTCATTACTGTGCGGTTTGGCTAGAAAATAACTCGTTTGTTTGACATGGCCAGACAGGTGTGGGAAATCAAAAGTTGTTATAGTTGTAACGCCCACATCTGTGTGTTGTTCCAAACATCACAGAGAGTGGGCTGATGTGATATTGTTTAAATATGGGATAAAAGTGCATATTTTTAGACAGTCTCTCCCGCAAGGCATTCATAATGTTTCATTTATTATTCATAATATTGTCTGTTGTTCATGTGAAAAATGACCAAAGTAGTTGTGTAACAAATGAAAAAAAAAAAGGCTAGAGAGAGAAGTTGAAACCCTGGCTCCTTTCTCCACACCACTTGTCAATCCTGGTCCGAAGTGTGTGCGTGAAAGTCAGATTGACAGTTTTGGAAAGTTACAGACATGGTTGGCCACAGACGCCCCTAATCCGACATTGGAAGGTGTGGGAGGGTTTCTGAAGCTATTCGACCATCTGACAAGCTTTGATGAAGCTGGCAGATTTAGACCCTCTCTGCCTGGTAAAAAGCCACATCTCTGCAGTCTCAATGTGTAAGTCAGGCTTTGTGTTATATATTTGTAGTGTTTAGGGGCAGACAAAGTACACAAGTCAGTTATTAGATACAAACTGTAGATAATTCTGGTCAAATGTTACTCCAGTACAAGTGAAAATTCTGAAGTACTTATTTTTAAAAATACTTGAGTATTCAAAAAATGAAAGATTTTGATCTTTTCAATACTATGGTCTAATTTAGCTTCAGAGCATACCTCAATGTGCTTTCTCAGGTTGGATGGCTAATTTTTGGAGGCAGCAATGAAGTTTGTGTGCAGTAAACAGAGTAGACATTTTTAACTTAACTGACAACGTGGGAATAGTTTACTGTGATTTCTTTTTTTCTCCTGTGACAAACACGACAAATGGCCTTTGTAATAAGTAATGAGTAGCTTTGACAGAAATTTAGTGGAGTAAAAAGTACAATATTTGTCTTTCAAATGTAGTTGAGTAAGATTCATAAGTTCCCCCGCCAAGGGTAAAGTACGGATACTCGAAAAATGGACTTAAGTACAGTACTCGAGTAAATGTATTTTGTTACTGTAAGCCCCTGGTAGTGTTCAAACCCAGGGTAATGATGTCACCATGATGTCACCAGGGTTATTTTGTCAGACGAAGCTCCTCCAGATCAAAACAAGACAGGCTGAGTAAGACTTTGACTGTAAAAATGGTGGAGTGTCCCTTTAAGAGGTTATATTGAACTACTGTTTAACACAAGTTTCGTCTCCCGTTTGACTCTCGAGCTGCCGTTTCCCTCCCTCTTCCTTTCGGCACGTTGTTCGGTTGCCATAGCACCCAGCAGGGTATTCATGCTGTGTATGACAATGGGTGTAATGTCGGTGGCCCGGTCTTAGATTACAGGAACACAGAGGTCCGTTCCCCCTGGAGAGAAGACGGTTACAGCAGTGAACCTCCTCGACGGTCACGCCTGCTAATGTTAGACTCAATAAACACTGATCCTCTGCCGGGCCCACCTTTATATCACAACTTTTTCCCATAAATAAACTGCTGTAGGTGTATTTTTGTCTTCTGTCTCACACTTTACATAGTCAGTGTCACTTTTCTGTAGATCTTTTTTAGTCATAGCTGCTATCAGACTGTAATAAATTAAATGGCTTAGTGAGAAGCATGCTCTCTCTTAAACCTATTTCTGTTTTAACTCCCTCAAGAGTACAATTCTTGCAAGCAGGTGTCCGACAGGATATCCTACTTTGAACCAGGACATGGTCAGAGAGGATAACACTCAATCTATCTTTGTGCAAAGAGATTTTAGGGAGGTATTGATGTGATTTCCCATTAGTTTACCGATTCCTTAGGATTGTTTTTTGGTCTTCTCTGACCCTGTCATATCCTCGCTGGCCTTTTGACTGTTGACAGTGGCTTTAAGTGGTTGCCATGTGGACAACCAGCCAGACATTCCTATAGGAAGTTAACAACAATGGGGAGCTAAGTCAGCAGCACTAATTCACTGCCCAGGGAGACTGCTATTGAGATATCCGCTCTGAGGTTTAGTCAGATTAACGTCTTCTGTCGGAGCCGGGGGAAGGCAGATGGTTTTTTCTTTACAATCCCCCCGTGTGTCATAGGATCAGTTTTGGAAAGAAAGACCCCTGTCTGTGAGACTTATGAGCCCTAAGTGAGCTCGCTGTGCTGATAATTGTTTTTTTTACTGACTTAGCTTGACATATTCCTTGCTGAGGATGAAATATTTTCTATTTAACTTAAACACAGACTGAGTCGCAGTGTGATTAATAAATTTCAGCTGCTCAGCCCTGCGAGATTGGGCTTTTTTTTTCGGGCTATTCTTTATTTAATTGTGTAGGTGTAATTGTTTTAGGCTGGTTGTGTAAATTTGAGATACTTTTTGTACCATTTGGACAATTTCCACCTATGAAAAATGAGGCTATATTCTAAGAAATCTTCCCTTCCTCTCTTTAGTTTGATTGAGACTGACGGTGCACTAAGCTCAGCAGGCAGCATTCATACAAAGGCGTAAAAGGAAATTTTAACCATGATGTTTTCAAGGTTAGGAATATGCTTGAATTTGAAAATACTCTTTAAAAATGCTTGATTTTATTTATATTTTTTATATATTTTTTTGTTTTTATTTTTGTTCACTATGAACTTTCAGTTTAAGATACAGTTAAGAACAAAAAAAGCTTGATTTTCAACATAATCTGGTGTTTCATCTACACAATCACTCATGTCAACAAAAATCTATGAATACAACTATTTGAAATGAAACAATCCCATCGTTATGTTCATCATTCATAGCTAGATAAATCCCCTGTTGATCCATTAATCCAGGAATTAGCAAGCATTAAATAATCATGATCAAAACGTAAAATCAAAATAAATATGAACAGCTGGTAAAAATAAACAGTGACAATATATTGATTGCTGTGGGTATAAAGGAATTTGCAGTTAAATTTATGTAACAGTTTAGATGTGAAGCTTCAAGAGTCTGGAAAATGTTGGTTTAGGTACCTTGAAAGTGCTTGAAAAGTGCTTGAATTTTAGTCTTCAAAAGCTGCACAACAAACTGTGGTAGGCTCTGCATGACAGCCATGACTGACTATTACAACTAGATTGAACCTTTTTTTCATTTTCGAATGATTATTTGGTCTATTATTATGCAGTATACTTTATCAGTCAAATCTTGAAACACTGTGTCGCTTCATTGGAAGTAATAATATGCAGCTCCAGCCTGGATCTATCAGCATGTGTGTGGTACATGTGTGTTCTGTCATGCTTTACCATGGCAGATATTTGATTAGTTGTTTATTTTCCCTGCCTGTGACAGAAGTGGTTCAAGTGTGAGGGTTTTAAATGTTTAGTTTACATCAAGTGTGAGCTCGGCAGTGTTTTCGCTGAATGCCCTTGTGAGAATCAGTCACACACGCCACATGTTCAAGCTTTAATTCACACATTTCTGCACAAAGTGCTGTTGTCAGCACAACTGGGAAGCTGAAGTCACATGGGGAAACTGTCTCTGTCAATAATGAAAACAAACTGAAGCTCCAACTGGCTGCACACTGTAACAGAATTAAATTATATGTGTATCTACATTTAAGCTTGCACTCAAGTTGTATCGGACACTGTTGATAGTAAATAAAACACAGCAGACAGAGTGTGATCACCGAGCACTTTCTTGTGTTCACCATTTTATCTCTTATCCCTTCTTTCACCCAGTTTGCTCCTTGCATTAATGAGGTGTAGCTGATTAACTAAAACCAATTTTCCAGTCCTGTGGTTAAGGTTATGTCCAGGCCCTTAACCCAGCTCAGATGCTAATCATTCATCAGCGGTGGGATCTGGTTTGCTTTAGTGCTTTCACTGAGCTCACATCTCATTAGTTATGCAGGATTTTCCCAAAAAACATACCATATGCATAGACTCATACAAATATAATCCCAATATTCACCCACGAGCCGCCAGAAGTGTGTGGTGGCGCCTGCATCTGCAGAGACCCCGTCCTCTTCCCATACCCTCTATTTTCTCATTATGTTGCTTTGTTCAGGATGTTTTACCAACCTTAAACCCAAAAATCAGCTGTGTGTAGCTGTGCTACCTTTAACATCACTCTTTGTCATCTGTCTATGAGTATATTAATAAAAAAAATAGACATTGGTTTCAGTATGCCAATATTTTAAATCGTAATGACCTTTTTAGGAATCCTACTGGACACATGCACAGCAATAAAATCCTCATCCACATTTTTATCCTAACCATAACCACATCAAAGTTCAGCCCAACCCCAACAATATCTAATTTTAACCTAAACATAAACATTTGATGAAGATTGTATAGCTAAAACTAACTACCTAAAGGCATGGATCTGAAAAGAAAAACCTTTAATATTATGCCTAAACCAGAGGTGCAGTCCCGGAGTGCCCCTCTGATGTATCCACACTAAATTGTGGCTCATTTCACATCATTTTGTTAACTAGAACTGACTAGGGGTGTATTGCGATATTGTGACACATGCAAAGATTCAGTGGTTCACTTTGTGTTGTGTTGAAACCTCTCAACTGCTAAATAGGAAGCCTGTTACCAATCTTCAATGTTCTGATTGCATACAAAAGTAAACTTTTTATTTTTTAATGTTACGGTAGTTTGTTCTTTCTACGATTAGTTTTCCTTAAATTAGATTTAAATAGTAACAATATATCATCTTGCTTACAGTATCACAATATATTGCAAAACATTAAATTGTAACCCCTGTATTCTTGCTAATCCACGGCCCTATAACTGACCACAGATCTGACTGACTTCTGATTTAATGAATAGTTTCGTCATGTTGAGAATGTTTTGTGACACCGGCTCTCTCTCCCTCTCTCTCTTTGTCTCCATGTTGTGACTGCATCACACTTTTCCCTTTAAGTGTCAATCTGATTTTGTCCATTTTATTTGCTATTATTGTCTCTCTCTCTTATCTAAAACGTGAGGCACCCAGGCTGCATCCACAGCCCACAAAACACTTACTGACAGTAGAAAAGAACTATAAAAAAAAGCTCTTCTCACTGTAAAAACTGTGCTGTAAGCAGGGCCATATGCTTTAGTGATGACTTGATCTTCAAGTACTAAAAAAACAACAGATTATTTGAACTGCAAATATTCTGTTTCCTCACCTGGAGAGAAAAAGTGGCATTGTGGCATCTGGTGCAATCCAGCACTGTACTCTTTTGGGCTAAAAACAACCTTCCAGTTTGGCCCTGGTGGGATCCAAACTTTTGACAATAGTGCCCTCTTTGGACATCTTTATTGGGAATTTTTCTTCTTTCCTTTGAGGTTGAACTGCAGAAGTCAGTTGTTGGTTTGCGGTTGCCTTCCTTTTGTAGGAAAAAGGAAGAAAGGACTACGTGTGTCTAGAGAGATATGATTAGTTGCATCTTTTCTCTGAACAAGATAACCCATCGACCATTACAGCCTTTCATGTAACTCTATGAGGTAACCAATTATTTAGTCACAGTTGTGTCGAAGTCCACATTCAGTTTTGATGTCCTATCCTCTCATCGGGGTGTGGAAGAGTCTTTATGGCAGTATTATCTTAACCCCTCCTGCTCTCCTCTCTATAGGCTGTGCATAAAAAACAGTCCTGTTTGCCTGAAGGAACTTAACCGCTGCATGTTGCTTCAATTATGTTCCTCCATGTGTGAAACTCTGTTGATTGTTTTTTATTCTGAAATGAAATGTTTCTAAAAAATGTCTGGTTAGCTTTAAAAGCAGCTCAGTTTTATGATTTGAAACCCTTGCGGCCTCTGTATAATAGGCTCCCACAGTTTGTTTGTATGTTTCATGCTATTTTTACAAAGACACATGTTTCCAGGACTGTCTCTGTGTTTTTTTCTGGGTCTCTCTCACATTCAGTAACATGTTTGTCTAAGGGCACCTCCTAGACGTGTAGGGCCGTATGATACGGGGGGCAGGATATCTGATCTGCCCAGCAGGCAGACCTGTGGTCATTTCTGTGGGAGTAATGGAATTCCGTGGTCTGTCCCAGTACTGATGGAATTTCAAAAGCAGTCAGGCATGGTTCATATAACTCACATAAATAGACCACCTCGGTCATGATTTAGAAGGTGGTCAGGGGAGGAATGTCAACTTCAGTACTTTGAGCTGTTTTCACTGGCACCACAAGTCGGAGAGAGACCTCTCTAACCCAGGTGTGTTCGTGTGTACTGAAGCAGGACCACCTGTTTCACTCAATAATCTGCTGGTGTGTGTGTGTGTGTGTGTGTGTGTGTGTTTCAGGCGACCTGTCCCCGGTGCAGATGTCCCCTGTCCCCCAATCCCAGTTCATTCCCTTGGCTGAGGTGTTGTGTTCAGTCATCTCGGACATGAACTCCTCTGAAATCATCGTCAACCAAGAAGCACTTGTCAATTACATGAGCAAAGCCCACCCAGGTAATCCATAAAATACTGCTTCATCTTGCTTGTTAAAGGAGTAGTTTGACATTTTGATTAAAAAAACATTCACTTAATTGCTATGTGAAGCCACAGCAGGGGGTAACAGCTACCCCGGCCCTTTCCAAAGGTAATAAAATCTGTCTACCAGCATCTCTACATCTCATTAAGTGTGAGAACTAATATGTTCTATCTTCTTTGTTTAATCCATACAAAAAAAAAAACAAAGCATAAAAACAACAATTCACTGTTTTTGGAGGGGTTATGTGCCAGTGCTATTTCTTGGTCAGACACAATAACCTCTAAGAAATAGTCCTGCCTATAACGCCCTGTAAAATTGCAGTTTCTTGTTTATACACTTCGGTTCTTGCTTGTATTAAACAAGCAAGCAAGATACTGTATATTGTGTTAATTAGTCATCTTAGAGGTGCTGGTTGGATTTTGTTACCATAAGAGAGAGCCAGGCTAGCTGGTTCCCTGTTTCCAGGCTTTGTGCTAAGCTATATGATAAATCATTAGTGGCTGCAGATTCATATTTAATAGTCAGACATGAGAGTGGTTTCAGTCTCATCCGTCTCTCCATCAGAGAGTGAATAAGTGTATTTTCCAAAATGTTAAGCTTTTGCTTTTGGGAATTGGTATTACTAGACTAAAAAGCCGTCCACACCAAGAACTTTAACTATAAAACATAAAGTTCTAAAATCGTTCTGACTCAAGTGGATGGCAGAGCCTGGACCACAGCTTTATAGTTGTGGTGTGGACTCCAGCAACCACTTGAGTTAGGATGATTTTAGAACTATATTTTTTATAATTATAGATGTAGCTCTTAGTGTGGATGACCTTTTATTCTCTTAAAGGACCAGCGTGTAAGATTTACAGGGATTTATTGGCAGAATATGGAATAGAATTTTCAAAAATGTGTTATGCTTTTATATATGCATAATCACCCCAAATAAGATTTGATGTGATTTTGTTAAGCTACAATTCTCTTACCTTAGAATGAGCCATTTATATCTACAGAGGGTGCAGGTCCTCTTCCATGGAGGCCAGCACATTGAACCGCCGTGAGTCTACAGTACCCCAGAGGGGCAAACCACGTTTTCATGTTTTGTGACCGCTGCAGGTTCTAAGGTTGTCAAAGTGACGATACATCAATACTTTTTTAATCACAGTACTTTTTTAATACGTTTAAAACAAAAACATAGTTAATTTCGTTCTAAGTAATGTCTGTTAATTAGAGTATTGAAAGCTGCAAAGTTACAAAAACAAAGATCTAAGTGTTCATTCAAATCCTCATTTCAGTTCAGTCTTTATTGTCCTGCCTGAAATTTGGCTTGCTGCAAAAGTGTATAGTGACTTTTTCCGTACCAGAACTGTGTGCTGATTTTAAATTTAAAAAAGAAACACAGGCTAATTTGTGTGCTTATGACTTTTTATTTTCTTTTTCCTGTGGTATCGATTGAGGTATTTATTATCATTTTCTTATACTGGTATTATACTTAAGTGTAGAACTCTTGTATTATGAAAACTCTTGTAGGTTCTCCTACAAGCTTGGAAGAGGAGGGTGATGCGACGTGTTTGCAGTCTGCAAGCTCACAAGCTAGCTGCCACTGAATCCTTTACACTGTTCCTTAAAACTTGTGTGCAGTTTGTCTTTGCGCTTTTTTTTTGTCCTTAACCCCCTTTTCTCTCTCTATGTCTCAGGGATAACCATCCCCACTCAGGACATCCTCTACAATGCTCTAGGCACTCTGATCAAGGAGCGCAAAATTTACCATACAGGCGAGGGCTACTTCATCGTCACGCCTCAAACCTATTTCATTACCAACAACATGGTGCGAGAGAAGAATTGGTGGACTTCTGGTTCAGCAGACGACCCTCCATCACCTCCTCCCATTACTTATCTATTGAGTAACGACGCCTGTGTTGAGACCACTCAAACGCTGCCAGTGGCGCACTGCAAGTCTTGTAGCTGCTTCAGCCCTCTCCAAACTTCCACTAATATCGCCTCCACTACTGTAACAGCCACAGTCCCTCCCTCCACTGTTCCAGACCAGCATTCAGTCTCTGTTTCCGTAAGTGAGTGCACAGGCAAGAGCTTAAAGTGGCCCCGACCGTTAGATCACAAGCCCACAGTGCAGCATCAGTCCACTTCCACAGCGGCAGATTGTCAGGCAAGTGAGATCAGCAAAACTACAGCCACTACTAACGCCACTGGCCGCAAAGAAAAAGACAAACCAGGGAGGAAGTTTGGTCTCAGTTTGTTCCGGAGGAATGGAGGTAAAAAAGAGAAGCCAAAGAAAGAGTATGCATCATTTTCAGGCCAGTTTCCTCCAGAGGAGTGGCCAGTGAGAGATGAGGACGACCTGAACAACTTACCCCGTGACCTGGAGCATGCCATCATCAAACGCATCAACCCTGAACTGACCGTGGACAATTTGACACGCCACACGGTCTTAATGAAGAAGCTGGAGGAGAGAAGGGAGAGAGGGATAGACAGAATGTTGGACAGAAGTCTGGATAAAGACGATAAGGGAGTGGACAAGGGAATGTCTACTGAAATCCTAACATTCTCAAAACCTAGGCATCATCACTCCGCTAAGGCGGGGAAAAGATCTGCTCAGAAGACCTCTCGCAGTAAAAGGAGGGTCCATTCCTCCAGAGAGAAGCAGAAGGAAAGGGAGAAGGAGAGGGTTAAGAGTAAGGCTCCCATATGTGCGGATGATTATCCAGAGGGGGAGGATTTGATCCCTGCTCGGCTCAGAGTGGAAATCCCTGTTGATGAACCAGATCAAGTGGAAGAAGGTGGAGCTGTTGAGGGAAAATCCCTTTATAAGAAACGCATCGAAAACCCTTTCCAGACTCATCCAATTAAAGAAGCCGAGTCCATTATTCCCCCCACTATCAACAGAGAGCAAAGAAGACGAGAGGTGAAAGAGGGCAAGGCTTCAGGGCCAGGGAGGAAGGAAAGATCGAGTCACCGCTCCAAATCATGGGACCCACATCGGGCCAAAGTTATTGCAGCAGATGGAGAGCATGCAGGGAAATCCCCTACATCTGAAGACAGGTACAACTGTGTCCATGACAGGGACAGTACTCCCGATCGTCTGCTCCAAGCTGACATAAAGATCAACAGAGAGCTGCCACTGGACTATGGCTCAGCCTATCCACAAAGCAGTACACTGCGGATAGACGACAAGATCCGACATCAGAGGGAGGGAAACATCAAGGAGAGCTGGGAGGTGGAGGGCAAAAATGGGCGTTTTCAGGAAGCAGAGTACACCAGTGTACCAGATCACAGCCAAACTATAGATGACGCTCTCTCTAACACCCAACAATACTCCAATTCTAATGCCATTCTCCCTACACATCCCTATGAGCCTGTCATAGAACACTCATATGACCAAACGCTGCCCTGGCCCAGGCCCTCCTTACAGCGCAAACACTCCCTCAGACTCTCCAACCCACAAAGGGATGACATTCAGAGGCCTGACGAGCTCTCTTCACACCAGCAGGCCTGTGAAACTACAGCCACCCAGGAACGACAGGAGATAAGACCGGTCACTATCAGTAATAGAGAGAAAAGGACAGTGAACCAGGGAGAGAGGCCGGAACTGATAGCTGACAGCACTCCCTCGATAACAGACACTGATGGCTTCATTGAAGACGACTACAGGCTCTATCAGACAACAGATGAGCAGGAGGATGAGGATGCCTGCAGCTCCTTGTGTCTGAATGAGGAGGAGATTATTGATGCTGCAAATGTGTACCGAACAGGTGTAGCAGACCACCGTGGCCACCAGTTGGTTTACAATAACTGTGAATCTGATTTACAATACCAGGGACCCCGCAGTCAATATTATAATTCCAACTTTCACCAACCACAAGTTGCCTCGATGCAAACTTCAAAGGACAGCACTTTCAAAGAGCTCATTCCCCCAGTAACCCAGAGGGAAGTCTCCCTCAGCCCCACCAGACCTGGAGACACTAACTGGAGACTCATTCAACACCATCAGAGGACTAGATCACCAGGGGCCCAAAGTGAGTCCAGCCCCAGGCAAGGCACATTGATCCGGGGGGAAAGACGGCATGAGGTCAACCTTGATCTGGATTTCCCCGAACCATCTGAAGTTGCAGACAGTAGCATCTTTGACTACTGCCAGACCAGTGAGATAGAATCAGACACAGAGACTGTTCGTAAGTCAGCTAATGAGGGTGATGGTGAATCTGCTCACTGGGTGCCTGAGATGGAGGGCGCGCAGGAGGATGAGTTTGATGAGATGGGTATTCCTCACACCCACAGAGCTGTTCTGAGCGTGCCCAGTGGAGCCAGAGGGGCAGAGAATGGGGAAGCAGTGGAAATGGGAGAGAACCTAAGCATCACGGGAGACAGTGGTATAGATTCTCCTCGGTGAGTACTTCTCTTTGTAGCTGTTCATATTAGCTGAAATGAGATACCATTATTGTGTTTCCATTTCATTGTAGTTCACTTTGAGACCAGGGGTGTCTTGTCAAAGCCATTGAAGTTACTGAAAGTTAGACAGCTAACACAGACAGAGACTAAAGAACAGGTTTTATGAAATACAAAAAGGTCCACAGCCAATAAAGAAATGCTCCAATCCCTTAGCCCAGATGCACATTCTCTTCAGGTCTTTGTTTTGACAAGTTTTCACACTTTAGGGCAGTTTCAGTAACATGAACAGAACCTGTGCTCCATGGTGTACGATATCCAGGTAGAAACTGGGCCACTGGTTATCTTTTTACCCAATGTCTGTATGAACAATGATTGAATGACATTTCCACCTTATTACTTGTGTTTACAATCTCTGAACTGTTTGAGTTTTGTTTTTGCAAATGCAAACTGGACCAGTAGTAAAACTGGTCTCTGCATCCTTGCACTGGTCTAATTGAGGAACCAGACCTTTAGGTGTGAACCGTTACCACCGCTCACATCTTATCTTGCTGACTGTGACTCCATCCCTCCACATTCTGGAGGAGACAGGCAAAATAAACACTGTACTGAGGTTAGTTAACCTCTGGGTTACGTGTCTGTGGTTGGCCTCGCTCCCAATTTGTGTTTTTTCCTTTAAAGTAAACTAAAGCTGAGCAAACACCTTGTGGCCAATTATAGCATCCAGTATTTGGACAGAAGGGAGTCATTTTGATAATTATGTGTAATTGCTGTGCAGCACTTAAATCCTCGTGTTATAATCAAAGAGGAAGAAAAGACTTCTTTTCTGGCATTGAACTCGCTGTGCACCCTGGTATGTGGGTGGACAGATTGAGTGCATGAACACGTCACCTTGTTCAAATGGCATATTTATAGATTGATATGAACCTCATTCGTGCCCCACCTTTTTTCACCTTACAGAACACGTGTCAGTCTGGCCTCCAGCAACACTGTCATTCTGGAGGGTCTCAAGAGAAGAGGCTTTTTACAAAACCTGGAGAAACTGCATTCAAAGAGCAACGCCATTCGACCGCAGAGTTCACTGCTGCAGCTAACTCCTGTCATGAACGTATAGCAGGCTCGAGTCCTCTGCTGAAGCTTCGTGATCAAAGTATGAAAAGGCCAAAACCAACCAGAACCCAACCATGTGCTTGAATCTTCAGTGCTATGCAACTGCTTAGTCAGAAACATCCAACGAGGACGCTTTGTTGCCCACGTCCACATATATTACAACAGGGGTCTGTGTACAGATGTACAGTGTAAATAAATATATTTTCTTTCTCTTTGTAAATAATTTTAAAGGCAGTATGTTATGATTTATCCATTCACTTCCTTGTGTACTGTATGTGCTGATAATGCATGGTGTATCAACAGCATTTTTGTGATATAAATGTACAGTTTTCTCTCTCTATATCCCTCATTGGTTAAATTGTTCATGACAGCATTAACGACTCCTAGAGTTTCCTGTTTTTTCATGTCCTGTAGAAATTACCACAAATAAAATTGTATATGTCAACCAAGGTGTCTTTCTGTTCAGAATATTGCTCCATATAAAACATTTATTAGTGGATTACTGTATGTAATGACACTGCTGTCACTTATACAAAAATTCTGATTTATTATCCTGGGTGTCCACATGTATCAGCAAGTTGAATGTAAGCCTTTCTAATGCCACGGTTTAATTAAACTTAAGGTCAACGTTGGGATAAAACTAAGCATCAAGCATGAAAATATAGACTCTTCTGAGTAAATTTATTTATTGTTGTTGTCAGTTCAAAATTATAAGTAAGGCAAAATGACAATAGGTGGTTAAGTTGTCCAAATAAATGTATTAGTGTGGAAAAAATAAGTATTTTTCCCTCAATCATATTAATTATTACAATAGTCCTGCAGCTAGAGGCTACAATGAGGCTATGGCAAGGTAGGATTCCCAAGTTCTAACTTAAAGTCATTTAGACACCTGTATTATCAGTGTGGTTCTGTTTTGTGGTTTATACATGGATTCTTAATAAACAGGTGAAATCCATCTGTTGTTCCTTACAGTGTTCAATAAATAAATATTTAAGACCTTCTCAACAGAATTCAAGACTATTTAATACTTATTTTAAGGCCTTGTGTCAGCAAATGTGAATTTTTAGGAGTTTTTATTTTTAAGGACTCCCTGTTGCCACCCTGTCATGAGTACTGGCCATCAACTTCAGAAAGCAATATTTTTCTTGGTCCAATACTTATTTTATCCAATTGTTGAACTAGACTTTATTATTTAAGGATATTGTTTAACACAACTGTCAGATTTAATTAAAAAAAAAAACCATACAGTTGGACAGTTTACCAAGTTTAGTTTGGTTTGTCTGTTGGTGGGAGATCCCTGGATATTTGCACCAGCTTTAAGTACTATCTCTAATGTAAATATCAGTGATGTAAACCAGACAGTACTCTGCACCCAGAGGGCTGATAAGCCCCATTATCTGTGAAGGTTTCAGTGATGGTGGGTCCCATCCTTGAGTGTCTACCTCAACAGGCAATTAAAGTCTGACCTCCAGCTGTGAAAGAATGTAAACCAGTGCAGTGTGTGTGAGTGTGGGAAGACAGGTAGTTTCCTGACATTATGTTGATTGTTTTTACGCAGCTCACAGGACATTCCCAAGAGCTTTCCCCCTGTAGACTGAATTACACCTTTAACTCATCTGTTCTGACTGGTTATTATGGTGAGATTCCAGTTTAAGACCTTAATGCTCCAGCTGTAGGAAGGATAAACGTCCTATAAAGTTTGATGTAAAACACTCCGGAGCATTACTGCGTGCCCTGCATCTTGAGCCTCCCGTTTGAGCAGGTGAAGTGTGACACCTTGTGGATCAAATTAGGAAGTACAAGGATCACAGTACTCTGTTGTTCAGTCAGTGACAAACAAATGACTTCATAGTAGAGTGTGGATTAGCATCACTTATTTCATTTAGTGTCACCATTATGCACCAGTCATGAGTTATTTATTAAGCGGGATCTTAATTTATCTCAATGAGTAATGGACTGATGAGACTTCTATTTAGCTGTGAGGTTCAATGCTTCTGATTTCATAGCCATACTCCATTGATTATACACCACAAGAGAGTCAACAACCTTTATTTATCCATATATGTGCCACTCAGAAATTGGGAAGGTGTTACAGGATTTGCCCTTAAGAGAAGCCTATATGGATAATTTACAATTTCTTTCTACAATGAGGCCATTGACAAAAAAATGAAGGGGGAAAAAAATAAAGACAATATGGTCGTAACAGTGTAAACGCATGGTAATATACATGAAAGCAAAAAGCAATAGGTATCAGTGACATCAAATTAAAATGTAGGGTAAGTTAGTATGAATAAGAACAAAAGACTCCTGAAAACCCTAACTTTTTTTCTCAAATAACAGCTCGGCATACATTTCTACATAGCATGCAATAAGGCACCTATCTAACACAAGGAAGAAACCTATGCTACAGTTTGAAGCACAATTGTTATTCCAAATAAAAAGAAAAGAAAATATTGCTCACCATGTTCACTCCCATAAAAACTGTATATCTCTCATTCCCTTTCATATAACCCAAGCCATATCTAAAAAAATACATCAGTTTGTAAAAGATATTTTACACAGAACAGTAAATAGAGCGCAATCCATTGGAATTCGGAAAAATCTTTAAGTCTTGTAAAAGTGAGATTTTCTCGTGTAGTCTTTTTAGTATACACAACCTTTTTTCTTTTTAGATCAAATTGTGACAGTTTGCAGATCAACATGAGTAAGAGTTACCTATAATTCTATACACAGGTAATTGAATTAGTCTCCAAAGCAATAATAAACAAAGTGTGATGTTGCATTTCGTGTACATTTGGTGCGTGAGTACAGAGGAAACTGCACAGTAAATAATTAGGACACAGGTCATGTTTCTAATATGCTACCCAGTAGGTTTTTATTTTCTATTATGCATTTCCTAGTGGCTAAATTGCATGTCATAATAGAATCAGGGAGTCAGCCAGTATTGCTCTCTGTACAGTCTATGCAGCAGTGCTAACCCATCGCAGACATACAAGAAAACAACCTTATAAATATACAAGATGGCTCATGTCCGATGGAGCCCAAAATTCAGGAACACCTGCAACATGTTTTATCTCCAACACTTAAAACAAATTAAAGTCATAGAAGGAAAAAAAAGTGGAGACAAAGTGGATCTTACTATCAAAAATGTAATCTTTTGGAACAGCACACTAGTCACCTATACATATATATATAAAAGAAAATCAGTAAGTATTTACATTGGATTTTAGATGTTTGCTTCACAAGGGTTATGTGGGTGAAAGAAATAACTATTTAAATCGAGACAACAGTTCTTGTTCACCAATTGTGTTGGTAGTCTTGAATAAAGTTGCAGCTGAAAAGCGCATGTGCCCACCTGAAGATAGATAAACTCAATTCTTCTATCAAAAAGACTAACCAGAGAGGGTGAAGCATATTTTCTCCAGGTAACAATTTTATCATGTAGATCTTCAAATCACATTTTTTTTTTCTTTAAAAGTGTTCAAAAGAGGTCCTGGAGCAAGTGAAGCACAATCACAAACAAGAACAGAGGCTCCTTCACAATCTATTATTATACCCTCTTCATACTGAGCACAAAGTCCTGGGTTCAGCTCTGAATTATAGGTTACAAAGTCTTTCAGGACAAGCCATTTCCTTTTGAAGACTTGAGTGTTACTATCCATTTATTCTCAACTGCTCCACTTCAACATAGTAATGTGCGGACCTGACCACTTTAGTCTATAGAAGTTGGCCTGATGTTTCCTGTGGCGTGCTGATATCAATGTTGGGACCATTGGTAGAACAGAAACAGGGGGAGCAGAGATGTTTGCGCTTGCATGAGACAGCATGTGGGAAAATGTGCTCACTGATCTACGTGGATCCTATGATGTCTGGAGAGGGAAGATGAATGGTTAAAGCCTTTTCCACACTGGGAGCACCTGTATGGTTTTTCCACAGACAGGATGCGCTGTTTAGGGAAGGCGTTGTTAGGGAATCCCTTCGCCGTGGGAATGGCGGTGTACTGCTGTGGTTGCGGCTGTGGTGGCTGCGGCTGCTGCTGTTGCTGTTTGCTCTCCAAGTGAACTCTCTGATGCCTGGCGAGGGAAGAGGAGTGATTGAATCTTTTGCCACAGTGAGAGCAGGTGTAGCTCTTTCCCTCTGAGTGGACTCTTTGGTGCCGGGACAAGGAAGAGGAATGATTGAAGCCCTTATCACAGTGGTGGCACATGTAGGGCTTGTCTCCCTGCTGGTGCACCCTCTGCTTCGGGGGAGTGCCGTAAGACAAGGGTTTCCCGGGCTGGGGTGGGGAAAACACTGGGTTCTGCAGGTGGGTCTTGTGGTGGCGAGACAGAGAAGAGGAGTGATTGAAGCCCTTGTTGCAATGCCTGCAGGTGTAAGGCTTCCCTCCGGCGTGGACTTGCTGGTGTTTCTTCAGATGGCGTTTGCGGACAAAACTCTTCCTGCACATGTTGCATTTGTAGGGCTTCTCCCCCGAGTGGATCCTCTGGTGCTCCCTCAGAGTGGCAGCAGCAGCAAAACACTTTCCACATTGTGCGCACCGGTGTGGTTTGTCACCGAGCACGACAGCAGCGTGGGTCTTCTGGTGCTGCTTCAGGTTGGAAGTTGTGGCGAAGCCTTTACCACACTGGCCGCATGTGTATGGCTTCTCACGCGCATGGACCTCTTGATGCTTTTTCAGATGCCTTCTGCGGACAAAGCTCTTCCTACACTGGGTGCACTTGTAGGGCTTGTCCTCTGAATGCATCTTCATGTGTTCTCTCAGGGTGATCGCAGCAGCAAAGCTCTTGCCGCATTCTGAGCATCTGTGAGGCTTGTCTGGCAAATGAATCATCTGATGAGACTTGAGGCTAAAGGCATCAATAACATCTTTGCCCATAATCTCAACTCCAGGGGGAACATAGGGCTTCTCTTTCATGTGAATCTTCATGTGCTGCTTGAGGCTGGCCTCCACAGCAAAGCTCTCACCACAGTGGACACAGATGTAAGGGTTGAGGTCTTTATGGATCTCAAAGTGTTGGTGAAGATCAGCTATGCTGCCAAAAATCTCCCCACACTCGTTGCACTGCAAGCCATGGGCTTCATGTATGATTACACCATTCTCAGACTCCACTGTCAACTCCCCACCGTGGTCAGACTCCACTTTCACCACATGTTCACTTTCCGTCTTAAGCAGCACCTCTCCCAGCAGAGCCTCGCTCCCCGTCGTCTTGATTTCTGCTCCCGTGAAACAGTGCATCTCACCATGCTCCACCTTAATGTAGTCATGGTCTGTCTCGGCAACAATTGCATCCACACAGGCTACAGCTCCAAGATCTGTCCCCAGTCCCTGGATCTTTAAGTCTGAGCCGTGGATCTCCAGCTCTAATCCACGCTTTTCTTCTGTCATGATCTCCGTTTCTGCTCCATAATGAAGGTCGACATGGCTGTGGGCTATGACACACTCCGACCCAAGTGTGTCAAGGCCGGGTGTGTCACATTCAGTCTCTGACTCGGCCATGAGAACACACTCCAGCCCCACGACCTCCGTTTTCTTGCCGGGCGATGACTCAAAGGGGAATCGGGGGATATAGAGTGTTTTTGGTTCGCGCAGCGCGGGTGCTCTTGTCAGTGATCAGACCTGCAAAAAGGGAAAATAAAGAGAAAAAAATAAATAACTACAGTGCCTCGAGTGGTTTCATTTATTGCTTAATTTGTCTGGCATAATGCCAAATGATAACAGAAAAACTAAATTATACAGAGATAGACTAGAAGGCAAATTTCTCATCCCTGACAACTGACAAATCTAACAATATTTGATGCAGAGGCCCAAGGCCAGTGCACCATGCAATACAGTGCCATTTTCCTTACATGCTCCATAAGGCAGTAGGGTGTTCATACACATTTGCTGCCAATAGTCAGAAAACACCAATTTCACACAGTGAAATTAGGGTGGAAAGAGAGGAGAGCAATTAAACAAACAGCAGTTTGGCATCAAATTCCACCTCCTGGCAGAAAAATAGACTGAGGCCAAAATGAACAATTTGATTCCAAGCTGGTGTAAGCCCGTACATACACACCCAGTTATGCTACGTCCATGTGCAGACGTAAGCAACAAAACAGCAATTCATACTGACAAAATTACCACATGATTATTTCAATATCCAGTTTTTAAAGATGTATTGCAATCACAAGAGAAATGCCCACATCAAGTATCACCTGTTAAATTGTTTCTCTACTACAAAAACTATGTCTGGATATATAATACAATCCTCATGGGGATGTTTTGGTAAAACTGTGATTTTGTGTAGATTAGGTTATGTATTTTGACATAAACATGGCTCACAACATCTCAGTAAGGACTCTTGGCACAGTTATGGGTAGAGACAAACTTAATATGGAATTGACAGCCAGCCTTTCTGAAAGTGTGACAATCGATCATCTTTGTGCAGCCCATGCAGTGTTAAAAATCATCTGTAATCTGATGCTATATTAATTAAGATAATTAAACAAGAACAATGCTCATTTGCAACAAAAGTTTGCCACCCACCCCCCTACAGGAGCCCTGCTTGCCTGGGACAGACCTGCACAATCTCAGCCAACAAAAATAGTACTTTGTTAGTGGCATATCACCAAACAAAAGATTTGATGGTGTATATGGTTAGAACAGTACGTGATCATTGGTGTGACAAAATAAAGTCCTTTATGTTAGACAGGTTTATATATTCTTTACTACTGTGTATCTACTGGCCTATGTTAATTTGATCTGAAACAGATCAGAATCTGCTGCATTATGCTTAAAAAGTGAATGATTTAGTCAACGTGAGAACGGCATAGGCTCACAGCTCACACCGATTAAAGTTGAGTTGAGTGTAATAAAATGTATTTTCCAAAAGCGCACGCCTCGTATCTCAACAACATGCTGGCAATACCACTTAGCAAGCTAAGTTATCAATTTGCTAGCCAAGTTAGCCCTCAAGACGAGCTTCAGCTTCACTTCACTAGCTAACGCAATTGATAAAATCAAAGTGGACCACCACATCATGATCACGCTCCCTATTCTAAATTAATCCGTCTGCCAAAAGCCTGACTGGCCTACAAATTCTTTTGTCTGCGCAAATCGCTATGCGTCATTATTGAATAAAAATACAAACTAAAAGGCATTTAAGAGGAGAGGTTTGTTATTAAACATTGAAGTGTTGGTTGCTAGCCTTCAATAACAGCTACAAATAGCCTTCATAGCCGCTAGTTAGCTGGCTATGGTCGAGGGGGGACTGGTTAACGACAAAACAGCATTGTGTTAGCTGCTAATGTGTTCGCGATTTAGCCCGCTAACTAGCTTCATAGCAAAAGCAACACGGGAGTCAACATAGTAAAGACATAAAAAATAGCCAAATACTTACATTAAAATGTGTGATCGAACTAAATAATTTGGTGCTATTTCTGACACAGCTACCGACGCGGAAATTCTCCTTGTCGAGTATTAACAGGCCATCTTGTTGTGCCACACCAGCACTTCCAGCTAGCCAAGATTACATGCTCGCCTAAGATGGCTGCCGCTAGCTAACGTTACCGTGTTAGCTTCCGCCCTTCAAAACATATTGAATTAGACCTACCCCCGAAGCGATTTCCGTGCACGCTAGAAATGCAAAAAGCTCATCAAAATATGTATTTGACAGTATGGGTAAAATTTCAAATCATCGTTTAACACAGAGAGCCACCGAAGACGACGTCGTAAGCTAATGCTAAAGCTAGGAGCCACACCGTAATTCCATCCAGGAGTTGGCTAGCTGAAACAAAGATGGCTAACCCCGAGGACGATGAATGCTGCGAGAAAAGCCCGGGAAAAGACGCAGTCTACTTACATAAGAATCCATGTAAGGAACAAATCACACGGCAAATGCAGTATAAAATACATTAACCAAATACAAGAGCTATTATATCAGTGGCTGCTTGATAGGGCTCGATGAAACTTGGCTACAGACCTACAGCCCTCCTTTACTGCGGCAGCAGCCGACAAACCGCACACACGACTTCAATGGCGGCCTTGCTGATGTTAGCAGCTATCCAGCCGAGACAATATTAGCGTGCTGGCTACATAGCCATGATGCCAAGCTAACAAGCCAGCTAATCCAGTTTGCTAGCACGGCTAAATGCTGCCCTACAGTTTAGTACTAGCCTGTAGATTGTAAAACATTGGAGCGGAAGCTTTAGTAAACCGCCCATCCGACCATGTTAAGTCTGATGTCGCATGCAAAGATAGGCTGAACATTGATTCAGGAGAGACAGATGGGCCGATTCTACAACGAACATGCCTCAAAAATAACCTGGATGAGCATCAAATCTGAAATAGTTCCTTGTGCCAGTGTGTCTGCTTGTCTGCGTTTGCAACAGAACAAAATGTTACAACCAGTGCAAGTCTAGGCCTGTATTTTTCCATTACAAAGTTCGTTACTATCAGATCTGGATATGCAAAATAGACCAATTAATAACACTCATGCATTAACCACCATAATAAATAATAACTAAGGTTATATACCGTTAAACAGAGACCTCCCTCTGCTTCAATCCTGCCACTATTGATGACAGACTAAGTTGAATATAAACGGTGAATAACCACCAGGAGTAAGGATCACGCCGGTTTTACATAAATAAATTAACGCATTCACACACCCACCTTTATGTCCTTTTGCTTTATAGATGGCTGAAGAGAGAGAAAAGGAGAATCGTTTGTATGCTTCAAACTCTGGGCTGAGAAAGGCTTTCCAAGCTGTTGTGAGCCTCGTCAAACCGCTGTGTGTGTCTTCCTCTCTCTCGGTCTGTGTGTGTAGCTGGCGCCACAGCTCATCTGGCGCCAACGTTGGACGACCGACGCACTTTAGCGAAAGCAACCATTGTCGTTTCAATACAGCACGAACACCACTATCGCCCCCTACAGCCCGGGGGTGGTTCATGCAACACAAACAGGCGATCAGAAGGGAAGGATTCTGTGTAGTATTTGGTTAGTTTACACTATTTTAAGTATATTTACAGTACTGTAGGCTACTTGAGTGGACTTCTGCGGTACTTGTACTTTACTTGACTATTTATATATTGTGCTACTTTGTATTTCTACTCCACAACAATTTAGAGTGAAATACAGTGGGTTGCCTTTGACTTCACTACATTTGTCTGGCGGCTCTAGTTACCAGCCAAATATTACTGTTTGACATAATTTCAGACCACACCAAATACAAAAAAATGTGTGTCCAAAAGCATTTATTTGTTTATGACTCTGGGAAAGTGAGGAAAACAGTAAAATTCCCCAATATCGTATCTCCGAACTATCTCTTCGACCCAGTCACATGCATTTAGGCTGTTCTGTGATCTCATTTTGATGACTAATGTAATAACTAATTACCAATGTAATATATTTTTCTCTTCCTTTCATTACGCCTGAAAATGTTTGGAGCCCCCCCCCCCCCTGAGGACGCCTGCCTCCCACATTGAAAACCTCTGTCCTAAAGCATTTTGGCATGTATTATGGTCTGCTTGTTGACTTACAGAAATATTTGCTTGAGACAAAGTAAGTAGTTACAGTGCAAGTGAAAAAATTGTTAAAAAAAAGAAGAAAAAAAAAAGAGGACTTGATCAGCCTAATTGACAAATCTTGTCCTAAAATCACTGTGATCTACACTGTGAGGAAAATCCCAACTATCTCTTAAATCTGTGTAAAAATGCTGAGATATAGATTTATTAGGCAGTGTGCAAGTAGACGCAAGAAAGTGATGCCCCAGGCATAAACTTGAGAAAGCAGAGGAGCGTGGAAGAAATCCAATGTTTCTTTGAAGATGGATTAGCAGAACTAATCACTTAAAACAAAGCTGTGCCTCAAGTGCCAACCTGAACTTTTGCGTATCAGCCAACAGTAGCTTACCAACCAAAATATAAATTTTTTTTAACAGCTGCTACTACAGCTACGACTAACACTGTACGGATTTAAAATGATCGCTATCATTTTTGTATGGCCTGACTCAGGTTAAAAAAATTGGCATATAGGGTTCTCCTGAGCAGTCGCAGGGACACGTTTCAAGGCTAATGAATTAGAGATCGACACTGCATCAGTGCAAAGACTCACGTACTTGATACCCAATCCAGCATTTGAGGTTGTATCAGAGGCATTGCTCATACTGGTATCAGTATCAGAACAACCCTACATCAAACTATGTGAGACTGCATAATCACATTACAAGTGACATTTATAGCTACGTGTTGCTCAAACAAGGTGAATACAGAAAACAAATGGACAGATCCAGAGCTCCAGTGCTGCCTGTCGTAGATTCTCCAAGTCTCCAAAAGATATTACCTCATTTTTGATTATGGAGATTGAGAGCACTACAAACATCCCTTCAGAATCTCCTCCAGGTGTTCAGGCTATAATGTATGATTCACATCTTCAAACCATTCAAGGATCCCCTGTTTCTCCACTCGGTATGTCAGATTTTTTGTTGAAATTGTTGACTGTCTGTATATTTTAGCAGATGTGTGTTGCATGATGCCATCTGATGTTCCTTTTACTGCAAAGTAAAGCCAGTTATCTTCTTCCCCAGAAGCTATTATGAGATCATCAGGGATGCAGAATATGGTGATTTTGAAGCTAATTAATCTAGAAATACAGCAGCAATATTATCTTTTTGCATTCATAGCTTTGAGGAGAATTATTAACCAGGGAAGTCCCATTTATCAAACTGTGTCAAACTGTATATTTCATGTAGTGATGAATCAGTCCCACAAGATGATGCTGTTTTCCTGTTCCCAGAGTTGGTGAATGCCCTGACAGTGTACGGTCAGTACATATTGTACATATCACGGGCAGAAATCTAAATATAGATAAACATAAAACAGATATGGTGCCAAGAGAAGGTTATTCCTTAACAGTGTGAAACTGGTCAACATAATGAGGACATGTATCAACACTCTAAAAATAATAGCACACTCTGTGAAGGTTATTTAGTATGTTACAGATAAGTGTCCATGCTGTTCTGATACTCACAATAAGAAATTTAAATGTCTTCACATTTTCTGCAATCAAGAATACAAGTCACAAGCATCATGTAAAAAGTGGATTTTATATTAAATCAACCTGCCATCCTCTGGATGTTAAATACCTTTTATTCTTAGTTATTGACAAAAGAAATTACTCCCTGTAAATCTATCTGTCTCTTTATTTTTTATTTGACTAGTTTCATCTCCTTTGTCTCTTTGTTCCAGGCAGTTTATTTGTAGTAACACCCATTCCCCGACTATTAAACACCCAACCAGGAATACTGGTTTTACAGTGAGAGTTGACCACATAGCTAACATTCTGTCACACACAGTGTCAGTCACACAGTTTCACCGAAGCTGTTCACTTCAGGAACTCATTTCTCTGAGGAAACTTCACTTTTTTGTTGAGTCTTTTCTTTAGCTGTTGATCTCAACACATTTTATTAAGAAGTTAACACACAGCTGCTTGGCTGAATCACCTGTGGATTCTAATTTTGTTATCATATCTGCTGGATATCTTTTTGTTTTTAACTCCTGGTAAAAATGTCCCACCCTAGCACTCTGGATTTAGACAGATACAGCACCTTGGACAAATCTCGTCGCTCTACCAGTCGTAGCCAGTCCAGGGCCCAGGCCAAGAACGGAGAAGTCCTGTGTGACTTCTGCACAACAAGGAAGCAGAAGGCTGAGAAGTCCTGCTTGGTGTGTCTGGCCTCTTACTGCGAGGACCATCTTCAGTCTCACTATGAGTACCCTGCCATGATGAAGCACAAACTGGTCAAAGCCACGGGTCAGATGAGAGAGAAGATCTGTGCACAGCATGACAAACTGCTGGAGGCTTTTTGTCGCACCGATGAGACTTCAGTGTGCGTTTTGTGCATGATGGATGAACACAAACACCACGACATCGTCCCGGCTGGAACTGAGAGGACAGAGAAACAAGTGAGTGATGAAAACATTTCTCAATCTATCATTTTAGTTAAGATACTCAATGAGTGATATGAAAGGCTCACATGGACACAGTAAGTAGCTCATCTGCAGTGTTATCAACCACTAATGATGGCAACTTTAATGTCCTCCCCTCTACAGAAACAACTTGGGACCACGCTGCACAAATCTCAACAGAGGATTGACCAGCGGATTAAAAAGTGGCAGGATCTCCGACAAGCTGTTGAATCAGTTAAAGTAAGTACTACTATTTTAAACATTGCACGATGCTCAAAAAACAATTTAGGATGTTGTTTAGATGTGAAAAATGAATGCTTTCAACATCCACCCAGTCCTAACCACTGCCAGACGCAGGCTGTCTGAGGGTCAGAGGGAAAAAATGAAGGGCAGAAGGGCATCACAGAGGGAACTGAGTCATGTTTTGTCCACTGAAGGGCACTTTATCACATGTTATAAACTGGAAGGGTACCTTAGAAGGCACTTTCCCATATTTCCTCAACAAGAAGGGCAGCCTAGATGGCACTTTACCATGTTTTGTCCACTGAAGGGCACTCTAGAGGGCTCTTTATTATGTTTTCTTTAACTTAGGGGCAACAAGGAGGGTACTTTTGCAGTGTTTTTTTTTTAACATTAGAAGGACACAAGTGGACAAAAGATTTTTTGCTTTATTATGAGAAAAGCTTGAGGTTGAGTGTAGGATGTAAATGGATATCTGAATTAGCTCTGCCCTATAGCAAAAAAAAAAAAGAAAAAAAAAATGTCCAAATCCATCCAAACTTCAGTACATCAATATAAGACACTATTCAACTGAAATGTATCACGTGAATACAATCCTCACCAAAATGTTTTATTTTATTCTTAGGTGAGGTGGGGGGTGGATTATGTTTGTTTTCAATATTTGGTCATTAACTTGAGATTTTTTTCAGGTGTATTTTGTTCTTTGTGTATAGATATATAATAAAGTAAAAATGAAGATATAACTAAGAAACTCTCTTTCTTATGTATCCCATCAGCACTCTGCTCAACAGGTCTTGGAGGAGAATGAACGGATCTTCACTGAGCTTCTGCTCACCATAGAGAGGAAGTACAATGAAGTCAAGGAGATGATCCGCTCCCATGAAAGGACCACCGTGACACGGGGGGAGATACTGCTGGACCGCTTGGAGGAAGAAATCACTCTGCTGAGGAAGAGACACAACGACCTGGAGAAGCTCTCACACACCGACGATCACATACACTTCCTACAGGTGAGGTTGATCTGTGATGAGGATCCTGACCAAGAACTTGTATGGTGCAAAAATGTAGGCTGTCTACTAGACACGTGCCCTCTATCATCTCTGTCTTCCACTTTCTCATAATTTACCAGAGCTGGCAGTCTCTATCAGGCCCCTCAGGATATGAAGACCTCAACAACATCAGCGTCGCTCCCTACTACTCCTTTGATGCTACCAAGAGAGCCATTGCTGCGCTGAAATTACAAGTAGAAGAAGTCAGCAAGGCAGAAATGAGCAAAATCTCAGGAGCAGGTGGACAAATGTGTCTCTCTTCATCTCAAGTAGAATTGATGTCTCTCTGCAGAGGAGTTTAGTCTGTTTTCCTGAAGCTTATGCTGCCATCTGTCTCTTCACAGTGAAGGAAGTCTACATCACGCAAGAGCTTGACACAAAGACAAGGAGAGAATCGAGTTTTAGGGATGAGAGACCAAAAACAAGAGAGGAACCAAGGACAAGAGAAGAGCCAAAAACAAGAGAAGATTTCATGCAATGTGAGTTATTACGTTGCTTTTGACATTAACATGTTGTTGTGAGACTTTTGGCACCGACCTGGCAAAGTTTGAAGTGCGATAGTCATATAGTATGAATATCTGTTGGGGAAACTATTTTAAAATGGTATTTTACCAAACTACTGGCTGCCTCAATGAAAAGCAGCTAAACTACAGCATAACGAATCTAAAAGAAATTAGCATGTCAAACTAAAAACACGAAGAAAAAAAAGTTAATCTACATCCAAGTATCTCAAGCTGTGTTGAAAATCTCATATTGTTACACAGAGGTAAAACTGAACTGACTCTGAGTAAAGTGTAGATGTGTTTAATTTAGGGACGAGGGCAGGCCAGTCCTCTCTCAGGCAGCCTGATGATGCATTTTCAGGAGGAAAGCCCTAAATTTCTTGGAAAATTCTTAGTGTTTGATCACAGGTATCGTAGTTGCCAGCCGCAGGTGATTTAAATTAAATAGCAAGTGATTGTCATTAAATGACAACTATGTCTAATGTGCTATGACACTGTGCCATATTGTATGGAAACAAACATTGTGAGAATACTGTGAATATGTTGTTTAAAACTAACTACCTAAACTACGTGATCCAAAGGAGTTGACTATTGAAAAGGCTGCTGAGATTTGAATGTAGTTTAAGTACCACCCAACTACTGCAAATTTTAACTGGTAACTGACCTATATGACGTTAACTACACACCAACACTGTCGATCCCTAACAAAGGGATGAATACACCATGTGGTGAAACCACTGAAACGACTCTCATGGAAGGTATGCTGCTTGCAGAACAGGTTTGGTGAAATGTAAGAAAGCAAACTTACAGTTCAGTATCACTTAAACAAACACAGGTGTTCCTGCTTTTACTCCATCTGCGGAAAGCATTTCAACAAGCTGATACATGAGAGTTACAAACCAAAGGTTTCAGAGGGCTAACGTTGACAATTCTGAATACAAGTCACAAGTATCTATTTAGGTGACTTGAAGCAAAAGAAGAGATGTTAAAATGTGAAAATAAAGATTAATATGAATCTCAAAAGAGACAAAGAGACCAAAACAAACAATAACATTAGATTGGAAACAGAGACTGGACACAGAAATACAAACTTGATTGATAATTATATCATTGTGTGTTGTTTAGACGCTTGCCAGTTGATTCTGGACGTCAACAGTGTCCACCCCAACCTTCACCTCTCCGAGGGCAACCGAACAGCTACAATGAAGAGTGAGCCCAAGAACTACCCTGATCATCAAGACCGATTCGAACACTGGCAGCAGGTGAGGATTTACTGCTTTCAAAGAGAAATTATCTTGTTATCAAGAAGTGTTCATACTGAAGAATCAAGGAATCTTTTATAGTTAGGGAATGTATTCTATTAATTTCCCTCCTGAACCAACTCAAGTTTATAAAACTTTATTAATTAAATGGAATCATGTTTTTTTTTGTTTTTTTTAACTTATAAACTTATTGCCATCCTCTCTTGTGTAAAACTTTTAAGTTCCATCTTAATATTAGATTGAAAATTGCAGCCCAAATCAGTCTTTGAACTTATCCTCAGGATAAAAGTGCTTTCAGTATCTAAACTATCATGTAAAGAGCTGTTATAAACCATGCATTAAGCAACGTTTCATCTTTTAATCCCTCATTTCGTCCATTCCATTTCAGGTGTTGTGCAGGGAGAGTGTGTCAGGGAGTCGCTGTTACTGGGAGGTGGACTGGAGGGGAACGGAGATAGACATAGCTGTCACCTACAGGGGAATCCGCCGTAAAGGAAATGGCAATGAATGCAGCCTGGGCTGGAACGACAAGTCCTGGAGTCTGTACTGCTCTGACTCAAAATTCTCCATCGTGCACAACAACAAGAGCAAAGATATTCCAGCTCCAGTGTCGTCTCGTATTGGCGTCTATCTGGATCATGCAGCAGGAATACTTGCTTTTTACAGTGTCTCTGATGGCATGAAGCTGCTGCACAGAGTCCAGACTACATTCACAGAGCCCCTCTACCCTGCGTTCAGTGTGTGGGGCTTTGGCACCACTATAAAACTGTAGAGCGAGTGACTGTGTTCAATTTGAAAAAGGGTGTTTGATTAAATCTTGTTTGTTTCACTTTTTGACTTTTTGCTAAAAATTCCTATTTTTCCATGAACTATGAACTACTAAATGAGTGTTTGAAACAATCTGACTGATCTGCTTTCTACTCTTTTGATCACTGATTGTTGTTTTGGGGCAATCTAGTCTGAACAGAATATTAAAAAATATTTATATATATATATATATATATATATATATATATATATATATATATATGAAATAATTGATTATCATGTTATTTTCTTGATGTGTCATATCTTTTTTTATTGTGTTAAAGCCTGTTGTAATTTACATGACTTGTTATAAATGCTGTGCATGAAATTAAACTATAGTTTCTAAAACTCCCAAGTTATACTGATTTATTTGGCACTTTAAATATGGATTTGCTCAAGAAAGCTGTCTCTAATCCTGTTAAAACCATGTCATGTGTACAGTGACTGAACATTAGACTACTAGAGGGGGAGTTACTGTTGTTTTTTACTTTCATGTCAGTCTGTTTAGCCATCTTGGCTCCATTATTGCAGAAATTCTAATGTGGAAATACTCCTCCACTACCTGATACAGCAGTGAAGACCAAGAATGAGGAGGAAGAGAACAGCGAAGATTTTGAGTTTTGTTTACTTGGAGTGACAAATGTAAACAGCTTGCTCAAAGCTTGTTAAACAAATCAAGATAAGATAAGATAAAACAGAACTTTATTTATCCAGATGGAAAGTTTTGAGCAGCAGTTGCCGTACAAGATACGAATGAGTGCAAATATGCATCGTCAATAAAGGTGCAGATATAAACATAAATAAACTGATAAAAATTCAAAATGTACACAATGACAAAAATACAACCAGTCATTACCAGAAATTAAGCCTGTATATGCCATACATCACCATCTCCTGGTCCTGTTTTTTAGAGGTTACAGGTTGGTGTGGAGAGAGACGTTAACAAATTTCAGCTCCAGGGGGAGGCAGAAACACGTTTTGATGGACGGACTGGCTTTAATTCCACACAGCAAACACACATTCACGACATTTGTTATCCATTCTTAACGGACGTAGCTGCAAATTTCACCATAGATGTCATTGTTTTTTGGTTGATTCTTCTGACTTCACTGTGAACGAAGAAAACGATCCATCACGATTAACTAAGAAAGGAAAGCCACATAAAAAAAACAGAAGCGCTTGGTTTTCTGCATGAAACACCCCGGGGATTGTTTTAGATAAACTAAAACGAAGAAATGGGTATTGGACTCCTACCTCACTGATGTTTTTATGAGAGAACAAGCAATTTACAGCAAAACACTTTAATATAATAAATCTGATGCCTTAGTAAAGGACATTTAGGTATTTTAATTTATCTTTTTTTAAATCGAATTTATTATTTATTTTATTCTCGTGCCTATTTCACCAAGAGTACCTTGGTGTATCGCTGTATCGCTTGACTGTAGTACAATTTCTACTACACTAAAAAGAAGTAAAATCTTTGTTTAAAAATCATTATTGAAAATGAAACATTTACAAACAATGAGGCTAGCAATAACGGTACACAAAAATAAATATTCAATGGACAGTTCATAAGAGGATATCATAAATTATATAAAATCACAATAGCAAATCATAAATAAAGAACGAAGTAAAGAAATAAAAAGAAAAGAAAATGTAAACAAAAACAGAAAAATAAAAATAAATACATCACATAGTTGTTCCATCAAATATTTTCAATTTTTGCTTCCTGATGAGAGACTTGGCATATTTCATTTTCGTTAGTTTTGAGGCATTTCCATAAGGTCCCCTCTAATAACAATTAAGATTATATTTTCCCCTATTTGCATGCGTGGGTGAAAAGTTTATATCAAGTAAGTATCAGGAAAAAGTATCCTACTTCCTTCATCTAAATTGCGTTGCTAGGAAACAGCAATGTTCCCAGTTTACTTCCTCCCAGGGTCTAACGTTAATAGAACTCAAACTTGAACACATTCGTCAATGTTTGAAACTGTGAAATGGCCTGGGAGTAAAACTAATTTAATTTTTCTTGAACAAGACGACACACAATAACTTTCAGCTTAGTTATTTTGCTTTCGACTCCACCCACTTGGTGCGCAACGAAATATGAATGTAACGTACCCTGCTACTACAGGTTTGGGGGGCGGAGTCAAACAGCTGGATTGTCTCGTGGCGGCGATGCATCTACACCGACTGCATGTGAGCGCGAGCCTCCCCCCATTCCAGTTCAAAGCGAAAACGGCTAACGGGACCTCAGTCTTTCGGGAAAGAAAAAACATAGGAATTGACATAAAAATAAGACTGCAAGTCCAGTGTGGTAAACTTTTGGACCGCCAGGGTTGTGGAGGACAGGTCGGCGTACTCAAAGTAACCAAAAAACGGGAAAAAACTTTGTAGCTAACCTAACAGCAGTAGAAGGTGAGTACACAGATTTGCTTTTGATGTTGGTCGTTGTTATCATGTTCAATAAAAACGTGAAGATAATCAATGGTTAGTAAATTAGAAGGGAAAGTGTGTGCAAACCTACCTGGGACATATAACTTATAATAAAGGCAAGCCAGCACCCTTAAAGTTAAGGTTACAAAAACAACGTTTTTCTTAGCTAAAATAAAATGAAGATGAGTCCAACATCTTAAAGTGATATTTGGCAAGCTTCAGAAAGACAGAAGATCTTTATTGAAGCGACATTGCATCGGATTGCTTTACAGGTGTTTTTGTTTGTAAAGTAACCCCTTCTATGAACTAACGTTTGTACAATAAATTGCTAGCATCACATAACCCTGATTACAGTCTTATTCAGATTACTTCACTTTAACTGTCTCGCCTTGATGACGATTATGATGATTACCCTCTGATTAGTAGGTGAATGATGCTCACCTTCAACTTACTCATTTCCCTTCTCCTCTCATTTCCAGCTAAAAGGACATCTTTCCTGCCGGTGTCCCATCTGCCATCCTCCATCTTCGAGAAAATGAATCAATCGGTGGCAGTGCAGATGTCAGTCACACTCAGTTAAATGTTAGAACCACTTGAGCAGATATTGCTCGGCTGGCCGAAGAGGAAAAAGAAGAAAGGGGCTGTTCAAGGTGCTGGAAGATGTCTCTGTGGATGATACTACCCGTTAGCCTCCCAGTTCTGACCATCACTGGGATATGGGTTGTGTAAGTGTCATGTTTCTTTGGCAGTAAAAAAAAAAATGAAATCAATGTATTGAGTCCATATCTATAGCTATAAAAGCTCAAGAAACCTATTCAAGCCAGCTGAGACTGAAATGGTATGTAACATTGTTTGCAGCCTTGGCAGTGAGTAGTCATTGTAGGTGAAAGTTTTATTTTATGTCAAGGATGATAATTATCATGTAAAAGCAGAACAGAGATTAAGTGTTGCAATAGAAATTCTTCCTGCCCGTACAGTGATCTTGTATCAAAAGTAAAAGAAACATTTAATTCCTGCATGGGAAACCACAAAATGTCTACATACACTTATCTTGTCATTCACACTATTTATTTTAAATGCCACTAGGTGCAAAGAAAACTCCTTATCACAGGCATATTTCTAACATACTGAAATCTTGTTTTTTATTGGTTTAGCAAATACACTTTATGTAAATTCTCAAGTTGAATAAATGTCATGCAGGACTAAACAGTAGCAATGTATTGTCTCCACATCAGCATCACAGTGTATCCAAGTGCAATAGTGTAATTAAGGAAATCTGGGCTGTGATGGCACTCTATAAATTATTTTATTGCATTAATAGAACCATAAAAAAACTGGTTTCACACACTCGTGTTCTGTTGGCAGAGATATTGACCAATCACAATCATTTTAAGATTCTCAATTTTTTTTAATTCAGTAAAAAAAAAAAAAACAACAACAAACCTCTCATCTGGATCTTACATCCAGATCTTAAAATCATATTTTGCTAGTTATCTTTCAAATAGAATACACAGAGTGACACCAAGGTCATATTCTTACAAATTACGAATATGTCGTTTATGTTTAAGCAAAAACCTTTGATACATCAGCTGCTCTTGCCTTCAGGAGAGCAACTCTGCATATTTACCCTGAATTCCTGGGAGCCATGGCAATTGCATGTGGATTAACTTTCTCTAGGAAGGATTATCACCCCTCTCTTAAAAGCGAGGCGTGCAGGTTTTGCAGTATAGCGTAATTATCTGCCGTACAGTATCTGAGCAGATGTAGCGGAGAGAAAAGAGGGAGTACCTCCTGGTTATGTTCGGGCTGACAGCTCTTCTCACTGCTCTGTTATTACTTCAGGAGGAGGAATGCAAACCCCAAGGGGAGAGAGACAGATGGCCCAATTCCTAATTGTCGTAGCTATGTATTTAGGTTATGTGCTACATCTATGATGAGTTGTCTTTGGAGTAAGCAGTCAGATCAGATGCCAAAGCTGAGACCGTGCACACCAATTACGATTTGTGAACGTGGCTGCTTCACAGGAGTGTGTATTCAGGTGTACAGGGCTTTGCAGGAAAGAAGGGGCTGAGCTGTTAATGGTGCTTGCTTGAGTTGGAGAACATGCGGGTGAAAATTCGTGCTACCACTGCACATTTCTGTCTTGTTTTTGCGTGCGTTCCTGAGCTAGAAAGTTGATCTGAGTTAAAATGCCAAATGCTGCCGACTGTCAGACCCTTTTAACCTATTTCCTTCCTGTTACCTTGACAAGGGCGCCTTGTTTCTAAGAGCAGTCAAGGGTCTTTTTCCAGGCTAGTGGAATGTCAAAGGATGTGACATGTTGCGTAACTCCCTCTTTCACTGTGGGTGACTGGGTGGGAGTAAGGTAAATACTGGAAGAGGGTAATGGAGAGCATAAGCAGAACTTTCACCCAGCATCTGGTGGCCATGCCCAGTGTTTGAAAGGTCTGTGGTACCAGAAGAAAGCTCAGATTCGCGCCCACCCAAGAATCTTGGCTTAGGTTCTTTTGCTGACCTTTTACAAGTTAAGCAATGTGCTTGAAACTGCAGTGTAGCTCTACTATAGTGGTATGCAATACTTGCCAGATTGCTAGATTTGAAATAGCACATACTTTGTATTGGGTTTGGGTTAAAATGCTGTATGTTTTAGGTGCTACAGGTACCAGCCAGAGAAGCAACTGGAGTCTAGCCTACATGCCAAAATTCATTCACAGTTTATGCATCACACCCTTTCCTGTGGTTTCTGATGTGTTATTTTTGCACAGCGTTTTTCACACTCACATACAAGATCTTTCCATGAAAGATTTTTCTTCTCAATATTTCTCATTCTAACCTAAATAAAAAAAACATGGTCTGTTCCACCTATGGGCCAGTATAGCTCACAGGCATGCAATTACAGTTTACAACCACTGCTGAGCTTTGATAGAGGTCTAATTATGTAAACAAACCTATTATTACTAAGCCTCCTCTGAGCACAGAATGCACTAGTTTAGTTCCACATGTGGCTAAAAAAGAACATTTTATTTAGAGATGTCCCAGAGCTGCGCTGTGGCTATTTTTGCTTTGGAAGGTGACCAGATGTAAAAATGTGCCCCAAGGTTTTGGAAAATTCAACAACTTCAGCTGGTTATACTTTCTTTTCCTACATTTTTTAATGAAGTCCCCTGGTAAGCCTCTACGTTTGTTGTAAGCTTCCTTTGTTTTTGCCAAGCTGGTGTCATTGTGGCTGGAGCTCTGGCAGCCTTTTACCTGACGGCCATGTTCCACTCAAACCAGTGGGTTTTCTCACTGCATTATGCAAGAGCAGTGCTCTTTACAGAGAACCATCTGTCTTATATGACTTTCAAGTGGTAATTCACCAGTAATAACCAGCCAATCAAATGGTGCCATCTTCTACAGCAGTCAGTCAATACCAACCATGCATTTACCATCATATATAGTGTTAAAAAGCATAGAAACCATTTGCAAAAATAATGACATCTTAATTGAGTTCTGCCTTTTGCTTTTGGATCAGTCAGGATTTAGTGTAGAGGTTGGATGTTGTAGTGATGATTGATGTTTAGTGTTAACAAATTTAATGTCTGGATTTTGTACTAGATCTCTGCTGCTGTACAATACCACAAACAAACAAACAGATGAAATTCCATGCTACAACAAAATTAAATACTAAACAGAAGGTTTGATTGGTGGCAGAAGAGTGTAGAAAGGATCAATATGTATTGTCTGACCTGGCCTTTTGACCCGACTTTCAACCAGAGAATGTGTGTCTGAAACTGTGCATCTTTGGTACAAAACAGGTGTATAAACAATAATAATTGTATTATTACTTGGTTATGTCTTTAGTGAGTACTGAATTATTAGAGGGCAATTAGAACCGTACGCTGTGTTGCTAATATCATGATATGAATTATGATTCTCATGATATGATATTTTTTTCATTAAAAATTATAACATATTGTGAATGACAGAGTATGCCACGGCCCTGGTGGTGACTTCTTTCCCTGATTTTTCTAGAATATAATTGTAACTACACAACTGAGCTATGCTGCTCTCCAATCATCCTGTTCTCCTCTATATTCTGACATTTTAGTCACAGATACGGTATTACGGAAATAACACATGATGTACTGTGTGTCTTGCTTCCAGCAGATATCGTCACAAAGCGTTTATGTGTGTACTAACCTGTGTCTCCGGGTAGCAGGTGTGTGTGTGTTTGTGTCTTTATGATGTGTTTCCATCCTTCAAAGATTGGTTTGCGAGTAGGATACTGTTGGCCCTGGAAACATACTTAATTGGTACTTAACCTCCTACTGAACTACGATTGCTTTCACAAATCAGGACAAATAGTCTCTTTGTCTGACTCTCTGTGTCTGACTCCGACTGCCTCTTTCCATCTTTTTCTGGCAGCGGAAGATTTTGTTTTGATCAGTTTTTACTGCATGTGTGTGTAAATAATGAGGGGATAATGTGACAATTGCTTTTTCCTCCAGAACTTTCCGATACCCCCCTGAGATATACACCCAGAAATAGGGCTAAAACTGATCATGTATCATTGCATATCTTGATTATGTCTTTTTTTTTAACAGTTTGTCATGTGTTAACACATAAGACTGACCATTTTTTCCTCTGCTCTTCATATTAAGCAGTGCATCCAGCCATTTTATATGTTGCAATTTTTTCTTCTTTACATCTGCTGTTCCATATGACTTGGACATGGGTGGACAGAGCAGCAGACACAGTTGAACTGCACATGTTGTTGGAGGTGAAATAATTAAGGGATCTGACATGTAAACACCAAGGCAGTGATATTTAAAAGCGAGCCATCCACTGGTATTTCATCAGCCCAAAAACCACTCATTCACTGATAACCAGGGACAGACACTGATACTTTTAAGCCGCTACGGGTAACCAAGCCCTTAAATTTGGTAGCCAAAGTACATTTTTGGCAGACCAAATGTAAATTAACTACTGTAAAAACAACCAGGGTATTGGAGGAAACTGGCAGCACAGACTGCTGTACGTCCCCAGATGTGTCCTATTAGCCACTTAAATCCTGCTTCCATTCACTCCAAAATTTTTGTTGCTGTTTTATTTTTTGTTTTGTGTTTCAGGTTCTTCTGTAAGGATCTTGTTAGCAGTTTCAGGAGGCTTAGAAAACCCATACTTCAATAGCCCAGACGTATTGGTAGCTAGCCAGCGATCACTGTGGCTAACTCATGAATGTTAAATCAGAATGTTTGTGGACCTGTAACATTGTGTTGACAAGGGCTTGCATTGGAGTATGGGGATAAAACTTTGTGGTGAGCCACCTACATGGAATATTTGGTGGCCACAGAGTAACTTTTTGTGGTCTCGGGCCATCGGACCATGGTTAATGTCAGGTCTTGGAAACAAATCCGCCCTTTCAGAGCAACATTAGTATCATTCAGTCTTTAAAAATGGTCTGTTTGGTAAAAATTGTTTGAGGTGAAGTGCTATGTTCATGGACAGTTAATAATTATAGCTTAATTGTGCACCCTTACTCCAAAGACATGTCCATGACCGGTTTTATTTATTTCCTCAGCAAAGCTTTGATTTTTGAGGCTTTTGAGTTTTAAAAATGGGATAACAATATGTCAGCTCAGTTTTTTTAAGAAACCCACAAAATAATTTGTTTTTTTTGGCCCTTTTAAAGAATTGTGATTGTACAAAAATAACATTTTCAGTTGTATCTGGTGGAGAAACTACATAATGGCTGGTTTGCCATTTCTGCGTTTCTTTATTAGGTGACATATACACCAAAGCCATATATCGATAAGTCGCCACGCTGTCATGCCTTGCAATTTAGAGTTGTTGACAATAAAACAAACAATATGGGTCATATGGGTCTTGAACTTGCAAAAGGTGGCCTCTATCTTCTGATCCTCTGGTTATTGACTTCTCTATGGTTGTAGCTGGTCAGTGACCTGGCTAAATAAACACCACTGCTGTATTTTTGTGGTAATCATATATCAATTTGGCTGACAAACCAGTCTTTATCTCTTTGACCCTTTGAGTTCTGGATAAAATGATAAGAAATGTCTGGTTGCCTGGTCCTTCAGGTTGCACAAACCCAGTGGCAGGTCAGGATGACAGGATTTTAGTGTTGATGTGGTCAGCGTTGTCAGTAAATGTAAATCAAATCGCTAATGCAGGTGATTTGGAGTAGCATGACAACATAACATGACAATTTGGTAATAAAAATATAGTCTAAGTCTAGGTGGCCAAGTCAAAACTAATCATACACTCTACTGCAAATATCAAATAAAGTAATGTGTTATGACATAACAGAGAGCTTTGAGGTTTTACTGAAAACAGTTAACAGTTAATTATTCTATATTCAGAAAGTACGCCCTCAATTTTGGTAATCGAAGTATTACTTCCTGAGTCACTTTGGATGACAGTATTATCATAGGATAAGCTCACGATATACCAAAATTGTTGTCTTTTATTTTGGCTAATCACACTATCTCTCTTGTAGGTACGCCATGGCCCTGTACAACCAGCACGTCTGCCCTGTGGATAACTGGTATGTTCCTTTATCCATCTCGTGTTTTGCTTCATCGTTTTGATCCCTATAAAACTTCACATGCGTTGCAATCTTTGTCTTTCCCAATCTTTGTCTCTATGGATGCGATTAGCTCTGTCTGTAAATTGAGTAATGGAATTGTCTCTTGATAGTCACCTCACAAATGTTCAAGAGACACACCTAAACCCGCTCACATTAAAGGTAGAATATGCAGGATTTATCAGCTGCTTGTTGTAAACACAACGGAGCAGCTGGTAAATCCTGAGTCTCACTCACAGGTCGTCAAAGACAGATGCTTTGGGTTGGTACAGTGTCCTCAATAGAGTCAAATAATGAGAAAATCAGTAAATACAGGCAGAGGACCTGGTCTCTGCTGATACAAACGCCACCACACACTTCCAGTGCTGATTGAAAGTGTTTGTTTTTAGCCCGTACATTCTTTTTTTAGGAAAATCCTGTAGTAGTATGCCTTTAACCAAAATAACTAACTGCAGTTAAATAACAGACATCTAAGCTGTGATTTAACATTTGTTATCAATTCAGGCACTGTGAGTGAGTGACTGACTTTTTCTCTGGACCCTGGGTTTGTTTCGGATAAGCTGAGGTTAATCTCTGCCATCAGAGCTAGTATTTGATGACACAGTGGTTCTCTGCCACTTTGACTCACCCAACACCAAAAACAAAAGAAAGCCTGGTTGTGACCCCGCAACATGGCACCCGGACAAAAAAAACTGTAATTACTGTTACTGTACTGTTATCTAAAGACTGAAAATGTTCATTATATCACAAATTAAATGTTTTTACCAAACAGTCTAAGATTATATATAATAATGATAATTCATGGACTTTTAATATCATTATTCAACACAGAGTTGTACAATGACATTAGAGTTGTTGTTCCTTCATAATATACACACAATACCACATATAAACAGATGATTAATTAAATTCAGAATGGAACAGTGTGAAAATATAGAAACAAAATAATTACATATATATATATATATATATATGTTCATGTATACACCCAGGAAATAATTCTGTCGTGCATTTTAAAAAAATTTGCATCAGGTTGAACATAAACAACAGCAACAAGATGGTGATGACATCCTCGCATCAAAAGTTCAACAAGTTCAGCTTTGACTGTGTTTGATCATTAAGTATCATCAGTGTAAACACAGTGTCCTCCTCCCATCGTCCTGGCAGAGTCTTGTCCGTTGTGTCCTGTCAGCTCAGAGTACGATCCGCCCCTCAGGTGCAAAAGCCCCATCTAGGATGCTGTGGAGTAGGTCTCTCTCTGGGGTGGCACAAGAGTCTCTGGTTTCCTGTTGAGCCAGTCCCAGTCCGTCCCTTTCTGCTGGCCGGACATTGTCCAGGAGCAGCCTTAAATCCCAGCTGTAGCATGGCTCTTATTCACTGACTTTTGCTTCGCCTGGGAGAGTCACCTGTGGCGGTGCATCCAGCTGATCTGACAGCATGTTAAAAAGATGCCGACTGCAATTGTTGATCATCTCAGGGTCTGCTGCTCTTTAATCCAAACCTGACATCTATATTTTTCAACGCCTATGAGTGCATTTCTGTCATAGAGGGTGCGTGTTTTAGCAATAAAGCCAAAAAATAACTGATTAAAAGAGAGAAGTTGCAAAGTTTTAAGGTACTTTGTTTTTTGTTGATTTTGCGCAAGGATTGACGTTATATTACTATTTCCTCAACCTAAAATAAATGTTATTTTGCTGTATTTGTGTATCTTAACATTAAGCTTTGCACTACCTTGCACTATCATTTTCCAGGTTGTACAACCAGTCGTGTGAAGAGGAGCTGTATTTGCAGAGTGGGCCAACCTTGTGCTGCACACTAGACAATGTACCTCTCATCAGGTCAGTGAGACTCCCGCCCTGAACCCAACCCTACCTCTCCCTGTCCGTCCCACTGTCTCTTTTCTGTCTCTTTGTTTCTAGTTTCTGTCTGGTTATTAAAAACAGGAACACTGTCCCATTGTTTTACATGACCCCTGACGGCACATTGTTGATAAATAGCGAGTGAGCTTGAAGGAGACAGTTCTCCTGAGTGTGCGACTGTGTGTGTGTGTGTGTGTGCATTCTGAAAATAACTTGGGGCTGAAATATCCTGCCTGCCACCGTGGCAGTTCACAGGCAAAGTATGGGCACTTTACCATGCAAACACACACACACACACAGAGGAGTCGTCTTACATTTGGGAGGAAATCAAGACACTCCCACTCTTTTGTTTAGCTTTTTGTCCGACTGAGATTTCAACTTCAAAGGACAGCTGTGGAGTGTAAATACTGTGGTTTTTATAAAAAAAAATCTGGAGAAAATCATTTAAAAAATGCAAAGAAATGACCGCTTCTGTTTTTGTCTAAACACAGATGACATGTAATGAGCATCATAATGTTCACTAATGCAGTGCTGCTGTTGTTAAATAAAATGTCAAATTCCTAAAATCTGATAAAATGTACTTAACCATCCATCAGAATACTAAATAAATCAAAGAACTGCTTAAAAATCATGAGTGTGAGTATTAATCTACTGAATTTTACATTTTCATCCACATACTGAAGAATGTGTGTGTGTGACTGTAGTCAGCTGAAAAGGCTTTGGCTTTGTAGGCAGCAGGAGCTCGGGCACAGACAGCCTGTGTTGACTGTCTCTTGCCCTCCCTTCCTACAAACATTTCCCATTCCTCGAGGAGAGGCACTAGGTGAAAAGTCAACTTGATGATAGGATGTGAGGAAGTGTGGTTCTACTCCCCCGCTTCCTTATTGCATGAGTAGAAATGCGTCTCTAAAATAAAAACATGCAATATTTCAGAGTGCACAGTGTGGGAGGGGAATCGGTGGCAGCGAGTAGAGCGTGTAGGTTGATTCACAGTATTTCTCTGATTTATTTCTGTGTGCTTTCTCTTGTAGTAAATGTGGAACTCTTCCCCCTGAGAGCTGCTTCTTCAGCCTTATCTGCAGCACAGGATCATTCATGGGTAAGGCATCATGTGCACACACAATCAATACACAGATATACACATACATGCACACACAAGGTTGCAGTTGTTGATATCAACTTCGATTTCTGCTACAAGTCACTGATAGCTTTCTCTGTAAGTTAAGAACCCACAATGGACTTCAACTAACGATTTTTTAAATTATTCATTAATCTGTTGTTTATTTTCTCAAATGATCAAAGTGTCAGAAAATAATGAAAAATGCTCCTCACAGATTCTCAGAAACCAAGGTGGCATGTTCAAATTCCTTGTTTTTTTCTGTCTAACAGCTCAAAGCTCGAAGATATTCTGATTACAATCATACAAATCTGAAAAATCAGCAAATCCTCACATTTTATACCTGCAACCAGCAAATGTTTTTCTTTAACAGTTACTAAAATTATTAGCTTTTTTTTGTCATTTTTATTTTCAAAAAGCTGTAAATGTACACATTAGACAAAAAATAATTGCTTACTTGAATATGGTAACAGGTTGTGGTAAACAACAAAAACAGAGAGAAAAGATTAGAAAAATAAAACAAGATAGAAAGAAATCAAGTACTTACAAATACAACAAAGGCGTTACAGAGGTGAGTTGCGAGATAACAAAGTTACAAGTTAAGACAAGTCAAGTTACGGTTGATTAGAAGTCCAGTGTTTCTTGTTCAGTTCAACCTAAAAATCATTACAGTTATTAATAAACTATTTCAATAGTTGCTGAAAAGTTTTTTGTCTATCTATATAATTTACAAATCTCTTTTAATTTAATTCATAAGATATTAATTATAATACAAATTGTTACTGAGACTACGTCACCAGGAGAGCTTCCCTTGTAATATGTAGAAATGTTTGCTGTTTTGATCAACTCTTTTGCTGAGTTGCCCAAGAAAATGCCAGTCGTGTGCAAAACCTACAACCACACTGACCAAGAGCCAGTGAAAACCTTGCATGTGGCCATTTTGAATGAAAAAGGAGGCAGAAACGAACATATTTAGCTTCAAAATGGCTTCATACCAAATTATGCACACATACACTGTGTGTGTGTGTGTGTGTGCGTGTTGTGTGTGTGTGTGTCTATTTTAGTGGGCACAAGAAAAACATGCATTATATAAAAGAAGGGAATGAGCTCCCATGTGCTGGTCTGTATATGTTTTGAGTATCCACACGTGCTGTTCCCTGCGTTTACTGGTGGTACTGACTACGCTGATCGAGTTAATGTTTCCCAGCTGTGGCTTAGACATGGTGTGTGTGTGTGTGTGTGCACATATGTAAAGCGGAGGAGAGGTTCCTTTGCCTTGTTTGTCTTTTCATAAGGAGTCTCCGAGCCTCTTGCAGCTATTTAAGGTCTGCCTGTCTGTCTGCTTGGCCAACTCTTGACTGTGCTTGACACATCTGAGGTGGAGGCAGAGACAAATCCATGATAAGACAATGATCCCTGTAGATTCAAAAAATAACTTACACAACATTGTTAAGCTCTGTGCTGCGTGTTGTTGAGAGCTAAATTTAAGCTCTGGTCTTTGTTTGTGACAAGAATGGGAGAGCCTGTCATTATGTATGTGTATATCTGTGCATATGGAGAGAGACTACACATAGTGTACTGTGTAAGTAGGGTCCAGACTGTAGCAGCTCAGTGTGAAGTCTGCTCAGGCAACAGTGAAAGTCCAGAATCTGACCAGTGCTGTTAGTCAACCATGATCCCTGAACCACAGTAGGTCAGCCTGTTGACCTTGTGTACTTACACATATTTGTGCAAGAGAAAGAGAGGTGGGCTAGACGCTGCACTTTGATTCTACTGTTTCATATAAAAAAATGCAGACAAATCAACTCAGAAATGGTATGTGGCAGCCAAACAATGCAGCAGCCAAACATTTCTTGCTCCTCATGGTTTAAAGCCAAACAAAAACAGCACCATATTGCAAATTTCCTGTCTCCACATTGCTCAACCATGATGACAGTTTGTGTCTGACTCAACATGACTTGGATATAATTCTGTTGTAACTTTTCCAGTTGACTGTGTTGGTCTACAGAACTCTCCCGGCTAATCACTCCTTACACAATTGTCTGCAACATAACTGTCAAACCACATGCTCTGGTTTAGAATTAACTCCACTGGCCCTAACCGTAGTCACTGGTAAACAGACTTTTCAGATGTTTTGGGGCACCATGGAGACACAAGATGCATCTCCTGTGCAGATCATTCCTGTTTATGTGGTTGATACTGATCGCAGCTCAAAGGCTTAGTTGATTAATCTATCTAACTGGCAACAATTTTCATGAGTAATTGTTATTTTTCCAACAAAAAATCACTTGTTTCAGCCACTCACATGGCTTTATTTGCTGCTTTTCATGGTTTGGCATGACAGCAAATGAATATCGTGTTTGGGACTGTTGTTCAGATCAAACAAGAAAATTTAATACGACTATTTACACTTTATCAGCCAATATATTGACTTGGCTGATTTTGATGTATCCTTTAAAACTGACTGTTTTTTACATAAATAGTGGTTGTTGTTTTTATGGCAGTAGGATCGTGAATTACACTATATTAGGGTTTAGACCTGCAGAGCAAAACTTTTGTCTCCCCCTTCTGGCATTGAGAGTAATCACAAAAAAACCCTGTTGGTATGTGCTTATACCTACAGGAGATAAATAAGTACAAAAATATAGAGACATTTCCACAGTTCCCATACAATAATCTATTATTTAGGTAAAGTAAATGTAATAGCTACATAGTCTATTCCAAATGTTTTATTGATACCAACCTTTAAGATCAGTAATGAGACATCTGTGTCTACGCTCAGTCCCGTTTCTTCTTTCAGCTTTCTGTAAACGAGGAAAAGCTACACCAATGGTTATTCCAAGTTTCTTCTTTATCTGGAGCATCAGAAACATTTTTAGGACACTTCTTAAATTTTTTGACCACAGGCTCCCCCATACTCCTTGTTGCTGTAGCCTACTCTTCGCTTGCAAACCAGTCACTGCTGGTTGACATAAAATTCATAACAACTGGTACACCAGCGTGGGAACGTCACCACAGACACCATATTTTAAAAACGTGAAATACCGAGAGATTTACCTGGTGATGATAGGCTTAAATCACCATTGTCTGAACTTGTTTTGCGAGGGCATGAATGTAACGGACGTTCATTCATGTGTTTGGTGGTTTGAGTGCTTCAGGTCAAATTGGGTGAATTTGCAGCTCACTTGTTTGTGTTTATTTTTTCTTCACCATCCAATTAGTCTGAACATAGCAAATAATACCTGTTGTAAGGCAAGTTATTATGGCTCTACAAAATTAGGTTAAGCTAATGTGGCATGTAGCTCTACAACAGGCTATTGTAAATAACCAGCGCTTAGCTTCTTAGCCTATTGATTTATGTCTTACTTTGTAGATTGTGCCTGCTACAGTTGGCTCAGGGGTTCACTTCAATCTGGGATAACATGGACTCACTGACCTGTGCGTTGCCTCATAATGATTCTTCTCGTTTTTATCCCAGTCAGTCCCTGCCAGTGTACACACACAATGATTCAAAGACAATGCATGTATTCTTTCTCAGCATACCTCCTGTGGGAGAGAATGCAGCTGGGTGTTTGGGTTGAAACGTATCTCCTTGTAGGGGCAGCAGGGTTTATTTATCCGTGAGGCGTGGTGTGGCTGATGATGTGACTTCTGTGGGAACATGCACCTTTGTGTGTGTGCGTGCACTACTTTCTGTGTCTGCTTGTGACAGCAGAGTTGCACATAAATCATAGTGTGTCCACATTGTTGCAAGGTAATGGTTATGAACGCTGGTGTGAGTAAGATGCAAGAGAGTCGAGACTCTGCTTCCTCTCCTGGGCTTCCTGAGTTCAGAGACAAGGAGAAAGATCCGGAGAGAGCACCAGTGTAAAAAGTAACTAAAGCTGGGACTCTGTTAGGGACACTGGGATGGTGTGTTTATGTTAACTTATTCCTATTGTTGAGCTGTCAGACAACAGCTTGTGTCAACATCTGAGGGCAGGTGGAGGTCAGCTATGCTGCTTACTCATCAGACATGCTGTAGGAGCCTATGACCTCTCAGCATGACTTGCATCCTCAAAATAAATATGCAAGGAAATAGCCCACACAAATGTGCCTTTAGAGTAGGGCTGCACAACCAATCCAATTATTATTGAAATCACAATTTTACCATGATCAATATCCAGATTCCAGAAGCTGCCATTTTTTTTATTAAGTGTGAGAAAACAGCATTGTGGTGAAGTACTGTAGTGCTGAAAAGATGCCCTGTCCTATGGAGAAAACATGTTTGTTTTGAAAGTTATTTTCAATGAAAATGAAAAACATGATGCAAAAATTATTGTTGCTACTAATTGTAAGTCATATCACAATCAAAGCATCTGTCAAAACAAATGCAAAATGTTTTTTTCCTACCATATCATGCAGCCCTACTTGAGAGTGCACAAAATCAAAGTGAAACATGGATTTGGTTATAGAGAGTAATGGGAAAAATGTTCTTCCTTGTCTTTAACCTTAAGGCCTAGCTGACATCATTTCATGGTAACTGCTAAATGCCAGCAAGTTCAAGCAAGCTCACTTGTAATGATGAAAAACTAATTTTGTTGCTATAGGAAAAAACCCCGTCCAGCCGGTCTGCAGCAGGGAGACAGAGATGCCATAATCTAATGAAATAAAGTGCAGTTGACTTTCTTGTCCCTTCAGCAACACAGTGTGTTCTCTATTTTAAAAGGAAGGAGTAGGGAAAAAACAAAGACAGGATTGTTTCCGAGCCTGGAGACACTGCTGTTTGTTTTTCCATGATTGTAACTGAAATCACTTTGCCAAGATGATTTTAGTGTTGTGGGAACAAAGGGCAGCTCACACAAACAAGAAAAACACACTCTCAAAAAGTAGGACTGAATAAACAGGTTGAGTAGGGCTACAAATGATGATTATTTTCATTGTCCATTAATCTGTTGATTATTTTTTCAATTATTCAATTAGTTGTTTGGTGTATAAAATATCAGAACATGGTGAAAAATGTTAGCAGTGTTTCACAAAGCATAAGACAACATCCTCAAATGTCCCGTTTTGTCCACAACCCAAAGATATTCAGTTTACTGTTGTAGAGGACCAAAGAAACCAGAAATTATTCACATTTAAGAAGCTGGAATCAGAAAAATGACTCAAACCAATTAGATAGATTTGATCGATTATCAAAATAGTTGGTGATTAATTTAGTAATCGGTTCATAATCAATTAATTGTTCTATTATGGATATACAGTGCATTCTTGTAACTTAAGGCCTATATAATGATATCTATTACATTAGCTTCAGCAAGATGCCCTGTAAGCCTATACATTACAGCTGTTGTATTGTGCTCTGTATGTAACAGTGTTTATCTGTATGGTTCCAGGTAAGTAAACAATTAAATTAGATTTATTTATATGATAAATGACTGTAGATGTTAAATGTATGATTGCAACATGCCATTGATTTATTATTTGCACATAGTAACTGTGTTTACTTGAGCAACATTTACTCAGATCAAAATAAATCCCATATTCTGCAAATTCATGTTAATAACGTTTGATGCAGACAAATATTGGTCCTCGGTAGTCTTGATGTCGTGATGATTTGGCCTGTCCTGTTGAATTTCTCTCCCAGATTTAATATTTCTGACTATAATTTACCCATATGCTGATCAAAGTAACTTACCACAACAAAATAACTAACACAATGCAATAAAATTTAAAGGACCTGCATATAGTGGCATCTAGTGGTGAGATGGCAGAGTGCACCCTGCTGAGCACCTTGCCTCACCCTCCCTTTCCAAGGAAAACATACAGTGACAACAATTTTGGTTTTGGTGACCTTCCTTCGTAGATATAAAGGGCTCATTCTATACAAAACAAAACACAATAACTTTATTTTCAGGTGATTGTACACTAATGAAAACATGCTTATAAATCTTACATTCCATTTCTGCCACATTTTGCCAATCGATCCCTGTAAATCTTACACACTGGTCTTTTAATGAATACAAGAACAGGTTGTGGCCAGGTTATTAAATGTGTATAGTCATTGAGATGTTGGCTTAGAGTCAGACAGGCCACAGAATATGTAGTGGAGACAAAGCTTTACATTGTTCAGCCCCGCACTGACGTTTTTCTTTCCTCTCTGTGACCACGGTCTCCATTTATATTCTCTTTTGGCAGCTTAGAGCGTCTTAAACCCTTCCTCTTACATAGAGTTGGTGACAGAGTTAAGACAACAGTTCAGTCTCTGAGACAATGTATGGGCTTCAGGTCAAGACATGAGGGGCTCCTTGTCCCCTCTAATTCTCTCACCCTCCTCTTCTCCACTCACCCCCTACGCCCCGCTTTCACCAAGCCCAGTCAGCCTTCGTCAAGCACAAGCCATGAGGAGCGAACAAAGAGAAACCAAGCGGGGGTCAGCCCCTCACTGCACCAACAATACCCCCAGTCACAGCACATTAGCACATCAGCAGTCATCTGTCCCATATACTGTACTTAGTTTCCCTCCACCTTTTAATCTTATGCAAGAGTTAGACCATCCCCCCACCCATTTATCGTTCCCACTTTCCCGCCTCTCATATTCCCATGTTAGTCAGAGAAATCAGCTCGGTAACTCATAATCAGCTTCCAAGAAACTCTTGTGTATTTTGGCTAAATGAGGTGTGTGAATGTTAAATTGAACCCAGGCAATGTGAAATAATAATAACATGCAGTACCAACAGAGTGCATGGTACTTTTCCAGAGTAAGCGTAACTTTTCTCCCTTTCATGCAGCATTTCACTTCTCTACTGCTACAGTGATTTTGAATGTGTTATTTATCTGCTGAAGCACCAATAACCGACTCATCCTCTCTGCTTCTGTGTCTCTCATTCTCTCTTTCTTGTAGTTATGGTGATTGTGCTGCTTCGCTATGCCCACGTCATTGAGAAGCACCAAAATTGTGTTCTCAACACGGCGAGTCTCTCCACAGGCTGGATCTGTGCCGCTGGGCTCATCATGGTGGGCAACTTCCAGGTACGGTAATCCAGTTTAATTGCCATGTAACACAATCGGAAATAAAATGTAAAGATGCACCAGCTGATCAGACGGTGACTGGAATTAGCCGGTTTTTAGCTGCATCGGCCATGACCTGTGACAGGCCACTCAGTGTCACCGCACGATGGTTCATGTCACACAGCTACACACATATACATGTTAGCATGTTGTTCTTGTTAAGAGGAGTAGACTCCAAGAACAGAAAATAAAGGGAAGAGTAGAGAGGGCAAGAAAATGTGAGAGAAGACATGAGGAGAGAAATGTAGAGGGGAGAAGAAAGGTTGGAAAAAGGAAAAGACTTAAAGGTCTGGCATTAACTTGGAGCACTTTTGGGGAAAATGTGAAAGTTATTTAATAGTCAGTGTTTTATTATAAACACACAATTTAATTTTGAATTGAAGAAAAGTTACATAAGTGTTTTTGTATGCTGTCAATTAAAGTTCTTAGAAAGAAAATCAGAATCTGCCAAAATCAGAATTTGCCGGTCAGAGTTGGATATCTGAATAGGCCATTGAAATTGCTACCTCACTGCATCACTAATAAAATGCAATAACAACATTTACCGTAAACAAAGAAAAGTAATAAAGGAGATGGAAATAAGCCCTAAGTCACACAGTTGTTCTGTGCATATGAGAGAGTGAGAGACCCTGGCTGTTACAGTAAACCCTCAGTGGGTAACTGAACTCTGACAAAACTGCTAAACAGAAGTAGATCTTTAGTGATTAGCTGATTAATCAATAAGGCGAACGACAGAAAATTATTTTGATAATTGATTAATTGTCATTTTCAAGCAAAATTGCCAAAAAATCTGTGGTTACAGTTTCTTCAATGTGAGGATTTGTTTATTTTTATAGTCTTAAATTATATTAAGTTCAATAATTGTTGGTTTGGGACAATGGGTCAGTTATAGGTTATTATGATGGGCATTTTCCACTGTTTTCTGACCAGACTTACTCAAGGAAATAATCTGCAGAAATACTGATATGGAAAGTAACCACTCGAAACAGAACTGCATGTCAGGCTTGTGGTCATGACCCCATTTCTTTTTGCGTTGATCTTCCTGTAGTGACCTCTTATCTCTCCGTCTTTCTCTCACATTGGCTGCCCTCATAGACACAGTCCAGCCATGGTCTTTCTGGTACTTAAGTGTTAAAACTTTGGAACTAAGTGAGGAAATCCAACCTGAATTTCTTCCCGTTAGATATTTGTTCTTGTGAAAAGAATTTCTTAAGGTTTAAATATTTGGAGCCCTGGCTGGATGCCTCGACAGTCTGTGTG